>CANUEP010105299.1:0-29875 GCA_947857235.1 Jatropha podagrica
TAAATTACTTGCCTCCTTATGGAAATTTAACCACTCTTAATTTGTGATCTAGTTTTAATAAGTGCTATAAGACGGTGCTCCGGCACCGATTGTGGCATCCGTCGTCTGGTTCTTCGGGATTAGGCGGCGGGTGTTACATACCAAATCATATCGGGTGGCATGCGAAACAAGCTAGTGTAATAGAGAGTGTGCTGGACAGACCTGAAGTGCTTCCTAGGTCTATTTTTATTGTAGAACACCCAAAAACTCAAAAATGTAAAAATGATCAAATAACTCAATTATCTTAACCATAGGCCATCAGTCTGAAAATCAGAGCGATTGAAAGTATCGATTTAATTTTATGTCAAAAAAGGTTATCATCACTGAGCCATTTAGGAGGCAAAAATTTGAGCATCTACATAAAGTATTTG
Source organism: Jatropha podagrica (assembly GCA_947857235.1). Taxonomy (NCBI): domain Eukaryota; kingdom Viridiplantae; phylum Streptophyta; class Magnoliopsida; order Malpighiales; family Euphorbiaceae; genus Jatropha; species Jatropha podagrica. The sequence continues at coordinate 411 of CANUEP010105299.1, forward strand.
CCCCACTTCAAAGTTCATTAACTTCACGATGTTACAGACAATGGACCCCATGTCCATACTTAAGAATGATCTCTGAAAGCCAGCCTCTGGAAGAATAATCTGTGTAATAGTCCATTTATTTAGTGTCTTTTTCAGTGTCAGCAATAGTGATTTACCGGTCTATGAATAGTACCATTGGTCCAGGACTTGGAATTATTTTGGTCCGAAAAAAATACTAAGTGTGTCTAATATTTTATTTAATATTTTTGGAGCATATTTGCATGATTTAGGCATGTAGAAAATATTGCGTGAATATTTTTGGAGAATTAAGGCATTTAATGAATGGTGATTTTTAATGTAGTATGTTAAGGAATAATTGAGGAATTATTTTTATGGAATTAATTTAAATTAATTGGTGGAGTTAAATGATAATTAGAGGAGAATTATTTGATGAATATTTAGAGTCATTAGATGATAATACTAGAGACTTTATCATAGCCCTTCATTTGGCATAAAAGAGAGAAGCCAAATTTGACTTTTCTACTTAAAAGTCACTACCCATCTTCTTCTTCCTCTCCACTTCTCCATGCCAACTTCTCTCTCTTCTTCCTCCATTTTCTCTCATTTTCTTTACCTCTAAACTACCTCAATTTTCATGAATTAAACCCAAGATTAGCAAATAAACCTTAAGAATTAAGTAGAAGAAGTGGAAATTGGTGATTAGAAGCAAAGGAAATTGGAGTTAGCATTGAAGCAAGTAAGTGGTGACTTTTAGAATTTGTGATTTAATAAGTAGAATTTAAGGTTTAGACCTGTAATTGATGCTTTAAATCATGCTCCATCTATCTCTTGTGTTAATTTTTTATTTTAATGTAAATTTTTCCTACTTGAAGAGGTTGGTGAACCCTCTCTCAAAGGGAAGGAAAAACTAAAGAGTAGAGCTTTATAAGCTCCTTCAAGCTTGATTAAGAGGTTAGTGCACTAATACTTTAATTTCGCTTTGTAATTTTTAGGTTTTGAATGATTTTGTGGAATTATGTGAATTGTGTTGGGGAAAGGATATTTGAATGTTTTAATTTGATTTTCCATGATTCTTAAGCATGGAAGAATGCTTAAAACGGAAGGGAAGCACTTCCTTCCCCTTTAACCATGAGTGGCCGAACCTCTTAGGAGGAGGGGCCTTAATTTTTATTTCAAGCCTTTGTGTTCCTTTGTTTTTATTGAGTTTTTGAATGGTTTTTTTTAAGAATAATGTGGTTATTTTGTGAAGAAACACTCTCCCTTTTGTTTTGAAAGAGTGGTAGAACCTATGGAAGGTGAAGGACACTTTGTCTCCTTTGATTTCTATGTTTGATTTTAACTTAAATGAGTTTGTTAATAAGCAATTTGATGATAGTTTAAAGCTCCACTTGAAATTCCAATGTTTTAGCGTTTTTCAAAGACTTAAAGAAAGTTTGAATGTGTAATAGGTTTTGCAGTCAATTGTTTCAAGTGATGATTTTTATGGTTTAAGTAGTGATTTTGATCTAGGAACTAACACTTTTATTGGAGGAAACCATTCCTCCTTTGTTTTCAATAAGAGGACGAACCTCCTTTTAGTGAGTAAGGCATGCTTTTGTCTTCTAAATGTTAACTTTTAAGTGTTTTAAGCTATGTATATTTATGTATTAAGAAAGTATGATTTTGGTTTTGAAGATAAGAGAACTTAATGAATATTTACAAGTTGTAAGTTAAGTAATTTTGAAATAATAAGTATTAAGTTATAAATGTTTCGGATAAGCAATTGTGTATAAGAAATAAGGTCATTTGTTGAAGAACAGATTTATTTTGGGCTCTACTATGCACGATTGAAATGTAGTATGATGAGATTGATTCCGATATGTGAGCATGCTGGGCTTATCAGGCCATTCTATTATGTGAAAGCTATAATCCTATGCTAGAGTTATCAGCCCTTTTGAATAGATGGACACGCTTATTATGTGATATGCGGTGGCGCTTTCACAGGGCACGATTATATGATATGTGGTCACGCTTTCACAGGCCACGATTATGTGATTCAGAAATCGAATCTATTATTATTTCTTTCTATTTATGTACGAGCCCCTAACTAAGAATGAAATTTTATACTGCTATAAGAAAACGAAGATATACTTACATTTATGGACTTCTTTATGATTTTTGAAATATTTTAATTTAATTAGTATGTCTTCAGTACTTAATTTATATTTGATTTGAGTATTTTAAAGCATATTTAAGATTTGTTGCTTCGGCGATTCCTTGTTATTTTAATTGATAACTGTTTAGCACCACTGAGTCTTCCACTCAGCTAGTTGATTTTTGTAATGCGCAGGTTAAGGGTGGTGGATGCTATTCGAAGACCGGAGGAGTAGCATCAGATTAGAAATATTATTTTTCGGTAAGACATATAGTAATTTGTGATTTTGGCATGTATAGAAAATATTGTAAAAAGTATTGAGATTGTAAATATTGAAATTGTAATTAATGAAATTGCTGGTTATTTAAGTAATACTATCTTATTATATTTATGGTGTATGAATGTTAGTAAATATTTCTTGGAATGAATGGTGAGTTAACATGATAGAACATAAGTGAATTGATACAACCATTTAGAAGTGCTGCGTGATTTTTGTGTTGATTGGAGTTTTGGGGTTGGAGGAGAATTTATATTGAAAGTGTATTTATTTTCTCCGTGTGGCAAGTCGATTTTTTGGGGAAACTCTTGTGAATTTTTTGTAGAAATTTTCCTTAAACCCTGTTTTAAAAAAAAAGTTACTTGCCTCCTTATGAAAACTTAGCCACTTCTAATATACGATCTAGAGGTATTAAGTGAGATAAGACGATGCTTCGGCAATAAATGTGGCATTCGCAGTCTGGTTCTCCGGGAATGGACGACGGGTGTTACAATCTGATTGTCTATGTTCATGGTGGCCACACTCTTTTCACTAGTAGCCAGGATGGTGATCACTTCTCCATTAAAGGGGAATTTGATTTTTTGACGTAGAGTAAAAGGTGCACGTCATAAAGAATGATACTGTGTATGCCCCAAGAGTAAGGAAAAAGTTAACGAAATGTCAATCACTCTGAATTCAATCTCTTTCTCGATCGGCCCCACTTTCACTACAACTTTAAAAGTATCCTCTACTTATATCTTTAAGTCATCGTATGCACAAATGACCACATCGAAAGGTTCTAAATAAGATACATTTGTGAGCCCCCTCCCGGGCACCATGGAAAAGATTCGAAGGATGGAGTTTGACCAAATGAGCCCATTGGTCGATTTTTCATGGCGAAACTGGGAAATCGAGACTGGACAAAACCCCACTGCGGTCCCTCTCGCTTTATTTGATTTAGTTCTGTTTGTGACTAGTTCATTTGATTATTGATTTGATTACAAATTTATTAACTTTATGGCTCTGTGTAGCGCTTTGGTGGTGTCGGGTTAGCGCTTTGGAGTGCTTTTGACTGTGTGTGGTGTGTTAGAGTTGCCACCTCAATTTGTTTTTATTTTTGGAGAAAATATAAGGTAATAACCCCGTGTTTGACTGCTTAAGTGTGCCATAATAGATAAAATGCACAAGCCTCGAATCATTACATTTGGGGACTAGGTTTTCAGCTTCATTGCATATCGATAAAAATTATAGGTACAATTGAAAATCAAAAGTTATTGTTTAGCATGAACGTTAATTTGTCGATGCATGGGCATACTTATAGTGCATGGCAATATTTGGAATATAATGCATTAAAACTAAGCAAATGAAATAAAGGTGTGTAGTTCAGAGGGGAGCCTGAATCTAGCCACATTATCAAGGATTCTACGTCATGCAACACATTCCCCTAAGTCCCAACCAGTCAGGGCACACGAAGTTCTACCATCGATTAGGATGATAGGGTTTAAAGAGTTCCACTCTTGGAGTCAGCTTACTTGTTTTGCTAGCTGATTTTGAACTTAGTTTGCAAACTGCTTTTATGGTTTTGCCGGACAAATCAGGTTTAGTTTGCCAAACGGACTAAGCTTAAAGCATGCATAGTGCCTGATGGACTGGGCTTTTACATTTGATAATTTGCCAGATGGACCGTGCCTAATTGACAAAGGTCTGAGTTTGAGTTATCATACCTTCATGCTTGTGACGCGGTCGGATCGGAGCTCCACCATGAGTTGTCTACCAAAGAGGCCGAGTCTTCCTCTAAATATAAGCTAAGGTAGGGCGCAAGGACCCATATTATTGTCGTATATAATATTGTTAAATGATGAATAATTAATCAATCGCTAGATTTAATTAATAATGAATCACCTAACTAGTAGCTTTGATCTATGGAAGGTCAAAGTGTGATTGAAAGTCGAAGGGATTGACTTTTGAGAGCCCATTGGGGTTTTAAACTAAGGAAGATGAGCAATGTTAGACTTTGTGGTAGTAGAATCATAAAAGTGAGAGTGAGAGTCGTTGATGCTTGAGAAGCGTTCAATCAAGTAATAAGAACACATAAGATAGAAACCATGTTTGGTTGATTTTAATTGAGAGTTATTGCTTGATTATGCTAGTTAATATGACCTAAGAATTGAATGTAAGCTTGAATATGACAAATTGGTAACTTTGGCTTAGATTCTAAAGATTGCCACATCAAGGATACATTAGATATGCATTAGAGTGTTTAGGAATCATTAGGAGATAAAAAAATTCACAAACACAATTCGAGAGTTAGGGGAGTCCACAGCCTTGGCGTGGTCTTTGAAATTTCCCCGGCCTGGGCATGGCAACACCTTATGCCAGAATCAGTTTTGGTATTTAGGTCTTATCTTGAGTTATAAGAATCAAAATTGGACACAAGGACATGTGTTGGAAAGATAACAAGTAACCCTATAACGTTTATGAAGGACTCTAGTCAAAATCAGGATATCTTAATGGTCAAAATGGGAAAATAAAATGATTATACAAGTTTGGTGGCATGACAGAACCAATTCTGGTGTTTAGATCATAACTTGAACTATATGTATTCAAATTAGACACAAAAAGATGTTTTGGAAAGCTAAGAAATAGAGTTACAACTTTGTGAAGGGCTCAAATATAGATGGCAGTCATAAAGGGTCCAAAAATATGTTTGAAACAAACTTAACAACATATTCTGCATCAACATTTATCAACTCTTGCAATACATACAAAAATTTTAGATTTTACACTTAAAAACATCAGTTCTCGAAATCCATAAATGAGAAAAGAATGATTTTATGATCACCAACACTAACAAATAAAATTAAACAAAATTTATATTTGCAGAGTACAAACCTCAAAATCACACGATAGCATCTAACTTCACAATTATGCCTTCCCTTTGCCATTGTCAACCTTAGAAGGTTTACCCTTCTCTATAGGCATGAAAATAAAAAAAAAAAAAAACACCACAAACAACCATTAGAGATTCATAATCTCCTAACAACACTAACGTAAAAAATATGATCAGATTAGAAACATGTGGATTGTAGAAATGGAATCTTACCTTGATTATGGAATGCCTTCAATGATCACAATCTAATTTCACTTTAATCTTCTAGGTTTAATCACCACTCTAATACCACTTATTCTATCAACTTGTTATTTGATTACAGATTCTAATGGTGGAAGCTTGTAAGAATGGAAGATGAGCTTCTTTCTCTTTCTCGCTCTCCTTTTCTCTTCACGCTTGTGTGTGGGTGTGTTGATGAAGGTGGCGGCACTCCCCTAAAATGAGAGTGTCAACCACTCTTATTAGATTTAGGGTAACCCCTTTTTTATTTATTTTGTTTTATTATTACTATTTTTTTAAAGCATATAATCTAATGAGCCAATATATAACCAAAACCCATTTAATAAATACCCATAGATTGATATTAAATTTATACATATATAATAAACTATATTTTAAATAATCCCTTTTTATAATAATACTTAACAACAATCAGTAACTCATATCTTAAAAATCAAATCCCAATCCCAATATCTAGGTGCAATTAGAACTGCATCATATTAAATTCCATAACTAGGCTTTTCGAGCTAAGGATTCACAGTTTGCAATCCAGAAATTATTTTATGGATGAACCATCAAACAAATAACATGCAATGCTTGAATCATTATTTAGACTTAGCAGTAATGAAATAACCTATCCCAAGTTCCAAAAATTAGGGCTTTGCAGTTGTTCGTCTTTCATAAATCCAAGAATTTCACCTCTGACTATGAAATACGAATGCCCTCGACTGTCCCTATTAAACATTACTCCGATCTCGAATTACAAGACAGATACTAGACTTTGGGTTGTGATTGAGACAACCTTAGACTCTACCAGTCGGGTTGACATAGAGGATTGTGATGACTCTAGGGAGATGCATCTGAGGTAGCCCTAACGATTCGCCTAGTCCATCGATGCATACTAACCTTATGTTGATAGGGTAGGGCTTTGTTTTTTCTTTAATTTTTGATTCATCCTGTATTTTTGTGAGGGCTTTGAGATAGGATATTGACCTATGATGTATAGAGGGTTTAGTTTACACACTTTTGGTTTTTGATACTCTGGATAGTGGATACGTAGACAACTAACACATATGGACAGTCGACAGAGACATGTGCCTGAGTGATAAAACTTTTGTGATTGTCCTTTTACATAGCTTGTGCTGATTTGAGATATGTAGAACGGGAATCATTTTGACACTTTTGGAAAGGAGAATCAGCTTTGTCCTTTATGAGATTGTCGCTTATAGGCCTTTATTGTTGCCTAAGCCGCCCTTTTAGATTTTTGACCTAGTAGGCTGCCCTAATTTTTTTGTCTAAGTTGCGCTTTTTGAGTTTTCAACTTAGTGGGCCTCTAATTTTGCCTAAGCCACTTGCGCTTGCAGGTTTTCAACTTAGCTCATTTTGTTTTGATTTTTTTTTCTTTTTTCATATTGGCATAAAAAAAATTGGAATTTTAATAAGATACAAAAAAAAAAATGCATTTTTATTATTTTTGTGATTGCACCCATAGATAGGGCTATCTACGTATCCTGTACTTTGGGAACATATTTTCGGGAGTCAGGTCACCATAGTTCGGCTTAACGGTGACATAGGGGAGCAGTATTTTTGGTGCTGATCCTTGAATGCATTCACAATGTATCTTTTCAATTGATCCAAGTTGCATGGATCAATGAACTCATTACCATCTATGTCAGACAAGATGATGCCACCTCCGGAGAGGATTTTCTTTAGTATATATGGGCCTACCTAGTTTGGCCTGAATTTACCATGAGGATCCTGCACAGGAGCTCTAATTTTCTTGAGTCCATGAAAATTTTCTTCAATATTTTGATTCTAGATTCTCTTGTTGAAGTGCTTAGCTATTCTCTATTGGTAGCTCTAAATTTGGTTAAGGGCAACTAGCCTTTTCTCATCGATAACATTCAACTGATTGTGATAATTCTAGACCCATTTGTTTCGAGTAGTTCGCTTTCTCTCATAACCTTGGCTGATCTAATCTGAACTTCAATAGGGAGGACTACTTCCATCTCGTGTATAAGTGAGTAAGGCGTTGCCCTAGTTGGCAATCTGATGGAGGTTTTGTATTGCCATAAAGCAAATGGCAATTGTTTATACCAAATTCTATTATTATGAATCATCTTCTGGAGGATGTTCTTGATGGACTTATTCACTGCTTCAACCCCTCCATTGATCTGGGGCCTATATGGTGAAGAACGATGGCATCAGATTTTGCACTTAGTCATCAAGACGAAGACTTCTTTCTAAAATTAAAACCCATTGTCTGTTATGATCTTAAAGGGAACTCCATACCGATATATAATGTTTGTCTGGATGAATTGAGCTACTTTTTTAGAGTTTAGAACATGATAGGAGGCAACTTCTACCCACTTGATGAAGTCATCAATGGCTACTAGGATGTATTCATGCTGATTAGAGGACTTAGGAGTGATTCTGCCAATCAAATTGATTCCCCAAGTTGCACAGAACCATGATATATTTATAGGGTGAAGAGCCATCGACTGCAATTTCTGGAGCTTAGTATAAATCTGGCATTTATGACACTTTTGAATAAATTTGGCATAGTCTAATTTCATGGGAAGCCAATAATAACCCTGATTGGTTATCTCATGGGCCAGAGCCATTCGATTCATGTGGGGACCTTCTTCTCTGCCGTGTACCCATTTCATAATCTGTTGAGCTTCTTCGTTAGTTATGCACTTGAGATGTGCCCAATTCCATGTTTGTTTATACAGAATACAATCCTTGTAGAGGTAACTCTTTGATAATTCTAGGAGGGTCCTCTTGTCAGATTAGAGGAACCTTTAGGGTATTCTTATTTTTCCAACTATGTCTCAATATCCTAGTACCAAGGGTTACCATCGATGAGCTGAAGATTATGGCAATAAGGTGGTTGTTGGTGAATTTGTAACACCCTGATTTTTAGAATTTATAAATATAGTTTACTGGATTGCCAATTGGTACCAAATTGGGTTTTGGTACAATTTTCAATTTGGATATTTTCATGATTAGTGTGTCTATATGGTGATTCATGCATAGCATGTTATTTGTGTGATCCTCCATGCACAAAATGATTTATGGATTGCAAATTATGAGGTAGTGTGTTTTGAAGCTTTGTTATGGAATTTATTGTGATAAAACCTAATTGCACCTAGATATTTGGAATTAGAATTAAAAATGGGATAAAATTGAACTAGGAACATTTTTGCTCAATTGATATGATTTTTCCCTATTTATTGAGCATTAAAATAATTAATTTGATATTTATCATCAATTGTTGGAATTTGATTATTTATTGATAACTAATAGTGTTAAAGGATTATTTGTTAAAATATAGTTTTAATTATATGTATTGTTAATATATTATTAGTATTTCATTAAATGAGTTTTATTAAGTGGGCTGATTGACTTTGGGCCATTTTGTGTGATTCAAAAGAAAAATAAAAAAATAAAAAAATTATTAACCTAAGCTAAGAAGAGTGGTTGACACCCTTTTCTAAGAATAGAGTGTCGCGCCTCTTCACACACACTCAAGAGAGAAAGGAGAGAAAGAGAGAAAGGGAAAGAAGGAAGAAGCTCTTCTTCCATTTCTATGATCTTCACCATAGAAACCTAAAATCAAACAACAAATTGAGAGTTAGTAATATTAGAGTAGTGATTTAAGGTTCAAATGCGCTGTGATCATAAAAGGATTGCATAATCAAGAGAGGGGTGGACCTTTTAAGGTTGATAAGGGTAAAGGGAAGGCATGATTGTGAAGTTGAGTTACTATTATGCAATCTGAGGTTTGTACTTTGCAAATATATGTTTATTTGATTTCATTTGTTGATGTTAGTGATCATAAACATCCTTCTTCTCTCATTTATTGATTTTGAGAACTGATGTTTCTATGTGTAAAATTGGAAATTTTTGTATGAATTGATAAATTTTGATGCTAAATGTGTTATTAGGTCGGTTTTAAACTCATTTTTGGACCCTTTAAGTTTTTTATCTATATTTGAAATCTCATAAAGTTGTAGCTCTACTTCTTAGATTTTCAAAACATCTTCTTATGCCTAATTTGGATACCCATAGCTCACGTTATGATCTGAATACCAAAACTGGTTCTGTCATGGTGTCAAACTTATATATTCAGATTGATTGCCAATTTTGGCCACTAAGATGTCTAGATTTTGACTAAAGCCCTGCATAAAAGTTGTAGGTTTACTTGTTATCTTTCCAACGCATCTTCTTGTGTCTCACTTGGATGCTTATAACTTAAGTTATGACTTAAATACCAAAACTAGTTCTAGCACAAAGTGCTGCCATGACTAGGCAGTGGAAATTTTAAAGACCACGCCCAGGCCATGGACTCCTCTGACTTTCAAAGTGTGATGGTGTATTTTTGACATCCTAATGATGCCTAAACACTCTAAATGCATACCTAATCTATCCTTGATGTGGTAATATTTAGAATCTTCTTTAAATGTGACTAATATAGCATATGGAAGTCAAATAAGAACACATATGATAGGAACCATGTTTAGTTGATTTTAATTGAGAGTTATTGCTTGATTGTACTAGTTAATATGGCCTAAGAATTGAATGTAAATCTAGATATGACAATTGAGTAACTTTGGTTTGATATTGGACTATGAAATCAAACTGAAGAAGTTGCTTAAATGGTCATGATTTGATGAAATAATTATCCTAACGATCTATTCAATTCTAATGTTACATGTTGCATGATTGCATGTCGAAATAAACATTAGCTAAGATGGGTTGTTATTGGTCTTTCATATGATATGAGCTAAACTTGATGTGTGATATTATGCTTACTTGCATCATATAATAAGATGTTAAAGGACATGCTAGAACTTTGCTATTGTAATATTGATTTGCTTGACCTATGAACTACCATGAACTAAGTGTGTGAATTTGAGTTGGTAACACCAATTTGGAATTTTTTTCATGGAAGACTTAATGTTATGCACCAAGTACGCTTACTTGCTTGCTTCTTGATTGATATTGGGTTAACACATATATGGATTAATGTTGCCTTAATCAAGTGACTTGAACTATATATTTTATGAACATGAGAACGAATGTTCTAGATTTTATGGTCATTATTTGAAATGGAATTCAATGAATCACCTAAAAGAACTAATGGGCTCTTACTGTGGTCTTGGTTGAGTATGGTATAATGCTGGTACTTGATTTATTTTAGAATTCGATGTTTTAGAATTGGGTGAATAGGCTTATTTTTCTTAAATAGGAAAGTTGGATTAATATTTGATTATACTTATTGGTCAATAATTTGAAATGATGAAGTTGTTTGATATAATGCTTTAATTATGAGGAAAGTTCTCTATACCTTATTTGTCAAAGAGTTGAACCATGATTGATATAGAACCAAAATGAGGCAAGTATGTGAAGTGATTATGTACTTGTTCCTTATATGATTGGATAGTGACAAAAAAATAACATATTGATATTATAAATATAGATGTAACATGGGGAATAGTCTATGATTATTGTGACACATAAGGACCTATGAGTTCCTTTATGTATAATGAGGTTGAAGACGCGATCAAGTATGTCTATGAATGCATGTGATGCTATAATTGAACTTTTGAGATTTTATCCGTGATTAGACTCGGATACGAATGTAAAGAACTATAACTAAAGATCTGGACCTTGTAACAGTCCATTTTTCAGCGTCATGTTTCAGTGTCAGCAATAGTGGTTTATTGGTCTGTGAATAGTACCATCGGTCCAAAAATTGGTATTATTTCGGTCCGAAAAAATTACTATGCATGTCTAATATTTCATTTAATATTTTTGGAGCATGTTTGTATGATTTAGGTGGGTAAAAAATATTTCAGGAATATTTTTGGAGAATTAAGGTATTTAATGAATAGTGTTTTCTAGTATAATATGTTAAGGAATAATTGAGGAATTATTTTCATGGAATTAATTTAATTAATTGGTCGAGTTAAATAATAATTAGAGGAGAATACTAAAGGCTTGATCATGGCCATTCATTTGGCATAAAACTAAGTAGTCAAGTTTGACTTTTCTACTTAAAAAGCAATACTATTCATTCTTCTTCGCCACCTCTTCTCAACCAAAATTCTCTCTCTTTTCTCCTCCATTTTCTCTCATTTCGCTACCTCTAAACTACCTTAAATTTGATGAATTAAACCAAAGCTTGGTGATTTAGCTTGAACAAACAAGAGAAGTAGTTTTTGGAGTCCATAAGATTAAGAATTTGAGTTTCTACCAAAAACAAGTAAGTTGTGCCTTTTTAGATTTTGTGAATTAATAAATAGAATTCATGGTTTAGATATGTAATTGATGCATTAAATCATGCTCAGTCTCTCTTTGTGTCATATCTTGATTTTAATGTTAAATTTTCCTACTTTGAAGAGGTTGGAGAACCCTCTTCCAAAGGGAAGGAGAAAGCCAAGGATTGAGGCTTTCCAAGCTTCTTAAAGCTTGTTTAAGAGGTCAGTGCAATAATACTTCACTTTTCCATCATTTGCTTTAAGTTTCCAATTTTTGGGTTTTTGAATGAATTTTGAGAAAATGTGAATTGTGCTGGGGAAATGGTTATTTGATTTTTTTTTAACTTGATTTTCCATGATTCTTAAGCATGATAGAATGCTTGAAAGGGAAGGGAAACACCTCCTTCCCCTTCACCTAAGTTTGGCCGAACCTCCCTTAGAGGAAGGCCCTTTTGATTTGTTTCTTGCTTTTGCTTTCTTTGATGATTAATGAGTTTTTGAATGGTTTTCTTTTCAGTAAGTGTGGTTATTGTGAAATGAAAGCATTTCCCCTTTTATTTATAAGAGTGGCCAAACCTATGGTGGGTGAAGGACACTATGTATTCTTTGATTTCTACACTTGATTTTAACTTAAATGAGTTTGTTAATAAGCAATTTGATGATGGTTAAAACCTCTTCTTTGAATTATACTGTTTAACCGTTTTATCAAGACTTAAAGAAGGTTTTGAATGTGTAAAAATGAGTTTTATGGTTAATTGTTTCAAGTAAAGAATTTGATGGTTTTGAGTAGTGATTTTAAGTTAGTCATTAAGACTTTTGATGGAGGAAATCATTCCTCCTTTGTTTTCACAAAGAGGCCGATCCACCCTAGGGTGGTAAGGCATGTTTTTGCTTTTCTAAATGATGGTTTCTAAGTATTTTAAGAGATATATATATATTATGAAAGTATGATTTTTGTTTGAAATATAAGTAGGTTTGATGGACTTTTACAAGTTGTAAGTTAAGAAAATTTGAAGTAAAAACAATTAAGTTATGAAAGTTTTGTTGAGAAATGAGTGATAAGAAATACGATCTTTTATGAAAAAATAAAATGATTTGGGCTCTTATGTACTTGTTTGAAATGTGATATGATATAATTCATTTATGTAAGATGAACATGCTCCGCTTTAATGCCAATATGATATGATATGAGCTATGATCATATGCTACGCTTATCAGGCCTTATGTTTAAGTGGACGCGCTTATTATGTATAAGTGGGCTTTAATGCCTTTATGGTTGGCGACTTAAGGCCAAATATGTTATGATATTGAATCAAATCTATTATTGTTTCTCTTGGTATGTTTGAGCCCCAAGATATAATGAAAGTAATGGAACATATGTTTTAGATGCTAAAAATACTATTGCTATGTTTTAATTGAAAGTATGGAAATGTATTTTAGATGAACATTTTGTATATTTATAGTTTTATTAATGGTTGAGTTTTCATATGACTTATGTTTTAAGTATTTTTAATATAATTGGAATGTTATGATTTATTTTTAAGTATTTTATATGAAATATGTTCAAGTATTTTATTTAGCACCACTGAGTCCTATACTCAACGTGTTGATTTTTGTCTCACGTAGGATTAGAGTAGTGGGTGCTACTTGAAGATCAAAGTTGTAGCATTAAAGAAGAAACTCTATTTTTGGGTAGGATATATATTAAGACATAGCTGTGACATGTATATAAATATTGTAAAAAGATTGAGGTTGTATATATTAAGTTTGTAATTGAATGAGACTTGTGATTAATTAAGATGTAATATCTTTATGTGAATTTGAAATGTATGGTTAATAGTAATTAATTCTTTGAATGAATGGTAATATAATATGATACAACCTAAGTTGATTGATGTGAGTATTTAGAAGTGCCATGCGATTTATTGTATTGATTTGAAGTTTTCGGGTTTAGAGGAATAAATATTGGAAGTGTATCTATTTTCTTTGTGTGGCGAGTTGATTTTTAGGGGAAAATCTTGTGAATTTATTGTAGGAATTTCCTTAAACCTTATTTTTAAAAAAAATATCACTTGCCTCCTTATGAAAACTTAGCCACTTCTAATATATGATCTAGAAGTATTAAGTAAGATAAGACGGTGCTCCGTCACCAAATGTGGCCTTCGTTGTCTGGTCCTCTGGGATTGGGCGGTGGGTGTTACATTTAGTGATATTAGAGCATAGGTTTAGGCGATTCTAGGATATATGATTAGTTATGAGACTTTATTTTATTGGAGTAATTACATAAGTGATTTAGGTTAAATACATATCATATTAGTCTATTTTGGAAACTTTTCTCTAATGCAAACCTGTCGGTCATTATAGGTTTCGAGTTATATCTTAGCATCTATCTGATGAGGAGGTGGATGGTTATGCTCCTCCGGATGGTGGTATGCTTGAGGCTGGTGCTGTTTTGGGTTCTGATGCAGAGCGCGCCTCAGTTGGGGGCAGATTGTTGCGGGTCTTGCGGGGCCTAATCAGGGTGATTTTGTCCAGCAATTGTTTACTGCATTTGAGGCAAGTTGCGGGAGCTGTTCCCCAGGCTCTAGTCGTACTAGCCCCTGTTCCAGTCTGTCCCCCTATTGAGAGACTGAGGATGTATGGTGCGGTTGATTTTATGGGTCAGAAGGATGATGTGCCTTCCACAGCAGAGTTCTGGCTCCGGGCTATGGAGAGGGTTTTAGAGCAGTTGCAGTGTATTGATCTATGCTACGAAGAGGGATACAGAGATAGACTGATCTGTGCTATGTCCTTACTAAAGGAAGAGGCTTATTTATGCTGGAAATCAGTAGTTAAGACAGCTAGAGCTAAAGATGTGACATGGGATTTTTTTTTATCTGAATTTTGGGAGAAGTATGTGGGTGATCTTTATATGAATTAGAGGATAGCAGAGTTCCTTGAACTTAAGCAGGTTCAGATGACCATTTCTGAGTATGAGCGGGAGTTCCTATGGCTGAGTAGGTATGCTTTTGAGCTGATCACTTCTGAGGCAGATAGGTGCAAGCGGTTCAAAAAGGGATTACTTGATGAGTACAGGATGCACTTAACATCCCAGCCTCACACCACATTAGCATCATTGGTGAAGGCTGCCCTAGAGCTTGAGGAGATTAGGACAGAGCGGTAGGCTAGGGGTCAGAGGAGTCAGCAGAGTGGTTAGTATAAGAGGATTTAGGGAGCTACATCTGGAAAGACTTCTGGGGTCCAGTCAAGTAGCAAGAGGTTTAGAGGTTCACCAGAGTCTGGTTTCAGGCAAGGTCAGAGATTCGGCCAGAGTACCTATGTTAGACCAGCTCCACTAGCCACATCTGTTGCTAGTGCTAGAGGTAATGCTTGGATAGATGTACCGATATGTACACAGTGTGGTAGGAGTCATTTAGGAGTGTGTTTGAGATTTACGGGTGGATGTTTCAGATGTGGATCAACTGAGCAAATGATCAGGGATTGCCCTATGACAGTGACCAGTTAAGTTTGCCAGGCTGAGAGGCTAGCTCCCTATATTTAGAGAGGCAGAGGTAGGGGCCATGGTGTTATGAGTGGCACTGGGAGTCAAAGGCCAGTTTCAGAGTCAGTGGATAGATCGGAGGTTAGAGCACCGACGAGGGCCTATGCTATCAGGACTAGGGAGGAGCAGGATGCTCCGGACGTCATTGCAGTACTTTCTCCATCTTTGACACTTTTGTACTTGCTTTGATTGATCTGGGATCCACGCATTCATATATATGCATACATGTGAGTAAGTTGGGTAGTATGCATGCTGACACATTAGAGCACAGCATTGAGGTCACTAGTCCTTTGGGCCAGAGTGCTGTAATTGACCGTGTGTTTAGAGAGATTATAGTTGTGGGAGAGAGGATGGATTAGCTCTCTAATGTTATTTCTGTTACAACTGTAACACCCACCGCCCAATCCCAGAGGATTAGACGACGAATGCCACATTCGGTGCCGGAGCACCGTCTTCTCTTATTTAATAATCTAAATCATATATTAGAAGTGACTAAGTTTTCACAATGAGGCAAGTAATTAAAATTTTAAAATAAAACTTTTAGGAAAATTCCTACGCAAAATTTGTAAGAGTTTCCCCTAAAAATCAACTTGCCACACAAAGAAAAAAAAATACACTTTGAATGTTTACTCCTCCAAACTCCAAAACTCTAAAGCAATACAATAAATCACGCAGCATTTGTATATAATTACATCAATCATCTTAGATTCTATCTTAACATAACATCATCAATTCAAAGAAATAATTATTGATGATCATTCACTTTAAATGCACATATAGATAAAATATTTTAATTAATCTCAAATCTCATTAATTTACAACTAAATATTTACAACCTCAAACTTTTTACAATATTCTTATACATGCCATAATTTACATCTCAATACATGTCCTACCCAAAAATAAGCTTCTTCTCTGATGCTACGCCTCTGATCTTCAAGTATCACCCACTGCTCACAACCTGCGCGTGGTAAAAATCAATGTGCTGAGTGGAAGACTCAGTGGTGCTAAACAAAATACTTGAATATATTTCATATAAAACGCTTAGAAATAAATTATAAAATTTACATGATATTAAAAATACTTAAAACATAAGTCATATGAAAACTTAACCATAAGTTTAACAAAATCATAAATATATATAAAGTGTTCATTTAAAATACATTTCCACACTTTCTGTTAAAGCATAGCAAAAGTATTTTTAACATCTAAAACATGTGTTTCATTACTTCCATTATATCTTGGGGCTCAAACATACCAGGAGAAACAATAATAGATTTGATTCCGTGTCATGACATATTTGGATTTAGGTAACCAACCATAACATATTTGGCCTTAGGTCGCCAACCATAATATAAAGGCATTAAAGCCTACTTATATATAATAAGCGCGTCCACTTAAACATAAAGTTGATAACCCTAGCATATGATCATAGCTCATATCATATCATAATGGCATCAACGCCGAGCATGCTCATCTTACATAAATGAACCATATCATATCACGTTTCAACCAAGTACATAAGAGCCCAAATCATATTGTTTCTTCATAAAACATTGTATTTCAACTCATTTCTTAACAAAATTTTTACTTCAAATTTTCTTAACTTAGAACTTGTAAAAGTCCATCAAACCCACTTATATTTCAACAAAAAAATCATACTTTCATAGTACGTATATACATATATATATATATATATATCTTAAATCACTTAGAAACCATCATTTAGAGGAGCAAAAACATGCCTTACCCACTAAAAGGAGGTTCGGCTTCTTTATGAAAACAAAGGAGGAACGGTTTCCTCCATAAGAAGTCTTAATTACTAACTTAAAATAACTACTCAAAACCATCAAATTCATTACTTGAAACAATTGACCATAAAACACATTTTTACACAGTCAAAACCTTCTTTAAGTCTTGATAAAATGCTTAAACACTAGAGTTCAAAGTAGAGGTTTTAACCATCATCAAACTGCTTATTAACAAACTCATTTAATTTAAAAATCAAGCATAGAAATCAAAGAAAACACAATGTCCTTCACCACCATAGGTTCGACCACTCTTATAAATAGAAGGGGAAATGCTTTCTTTTCAAAATAACCACACTTACTAAAAAGAAAACCATTCAAAGACTCATTAATCATCAAAGAAAGCAAAAGCAAAAAGCAAATCAAAAGGGCCTTCCTCTTAGAGAGGTTCGGCCAGGCTTAGGTGAAAGGGAAGGAGGTGTTTCCTTTCCCTTTGAATCATTCTATCATGATTAAGAGTCATGGAAAATAAACTTAAATCAATCAAATAACCATTTCCCCAACACAATTCACAATTTCTCAAAATTCATTCAAAAACCTAAAAATTGAAACTTGAAGAAAATCAAAGGGGAAATGAAATAATAATGCACTAACCTTTAAAACAATCTTAAAGAAGCTTGGAGAGCCTCAATTCTTGGCTTTCTCCTTCGCTTTTGAAGAGGGTTCTCCAACTTCTTCAAGGTAGGAAAAATTCACATTAAAATCAAGAATTAACAAAAGAAATAGATGGAGCATGATTTAATGCATCAATTATATGTCATAACCATGAATTCTACTTATTAATTCACAAAACTCAAAAATCACAACTTACTTGATGGAAATTTCAAATTCCTTTACTTCTAATCACTAATTTCCACTTCCTCTATTTAGTTTCCATAAGAAGGCAAGTAATATTTTGATAAAAAAAACATAGGAAAATTCCTACAAAAAATTCACAAGAGTTTTTCCTAAAAATCGACTTGCCACACAAAGAAAACAAAGCACTTCCAATGTTCAATCCTCCAAACCTCAACACCAAATTATTATACCAAGTTGCACAATACTTCTAAAAATATAATGTCAAGTCATCTTATCATATAATTAACCATTCAAGAAAATATATATCATCGTTCATACACCATTCATGAAATCAAATAATAATACTTAATCAGCCACTGATTTTATTAGTTATAATTACAATATTTACAACCTCAAAATTTGTTATAATAAATTCATACATGGCATTATTTACCTAATAAACATATCCTATCCAAAATTAATACTTCTACTCTGATGCTACCTCTCCGGTCTTCGCGTAGCACCCACAACTCACAACCTGCGCGCAATAAAAATCAATGCGCTGAGTGGAAGACTCAGTGGTGCTAAATAACCAATAATTTAAAATATCCAAGGAACACCAAATAAATAATTTCAAACAATATATTTTTTTAAAACCGAAATCGTATTAATTAAATCTAAATATTTGATAGATCATAGGAAATTCACAGTTAAAAACTTATACCAACTCAAAATAAATAAGAAAATATCGTAAATGCCAATATGTTTTCTGGTTTCAATATAATAAATTAAAATTCTCATTTTCATTTTATCTAAAGCTCATACCGATACCGAAAGAATGTAAGAAAAATCTATCGTGGCCTGTGAAAGCGCCGCCCACCAATCATATAATCGTGGCCTGTGAAAGCGCCACCCACCAATTTCATAATCGTGGCCTGAGAACACTGTGGTGTGCGCAAGCAGCACAAAAATAAGCGCGTCCGCCTATTTATAAGGGCTAATAACCCTAGCATATGATCATAGCTCCACCAATAATATGGGTTGGTAACCTGAGCATGCTCATATATCACAATAATCTCATCATACCACTTGTCAATCACGTATGCTAGAGCTTAGAATAATTAAATTCTTCCATAAATAGTCTCATTTCTCATTCACCATTTCTTATTCAAAAACATTTTAAAATTAACACTTATTATTTTAAAATCACTTAACTTACAACTTGAAAAATCCAACAAAATCAATTCATGTTTCAAGCAAAAACCTTTCTTTCATAATGCCTCCATTAAAAGTACTAATTATAAACTTAAAATCACTCTTTAAAATTATTAAATCCATTTCTCAAACAAGTAACCATAAAACCCTTTTAATACTTTAAAAACCTTCTTTAAGTATTACTAAACTATTTAAACACCAAAATTTAAAAAGAGAAATCTTAACCACCAATAAATTACTTAATAACAACCTTATTAAAGTTTAAATCAAGCATAAAAATCACAAAGAGCACGGTGTCCTTCACCAAACAAGGGTTCGGCCAACCATGGAGAATGAAGGGGAAATGGTTTCTTTCCAAATTAATTTTATAAACCTGACCTTTGTGGTGTTCTCAATATATAACTTAAGTTATAGGACTTCAAATTGAGTAAAACTCAATTCCTTAGAAAGATAAGACAAAATGATACAAATTTCTTGAAGGGATCATAGTCCAGATCATTTTCTAAGAGGGTGAAAGAAACCCAAGAACACAGACCAACAATCCAACATGATTCAACATAACCAGTTTTGGTATAAAAATCATAAGTTTAGCTATATGTATTAAAATTGGACACACAAGGATGATTTAGAAAGATAACAAGTAGAAATACAACTTTTATGAAGAACATAAGATATTATCTTGCCATTTTAGTGGCCAAAAGGGACAGTCAATTCGGATATACAAGTGAGATGCCATAACAAAACCAGTTTTGGTATTTAAATCATAAGTTGAGCTACAAGTATTCGAATTGAACATAAGAGGATGTTTTGGAAAGCTGAGAAACAGAGCTACAACTTTCATGAATAATTCAGAAGCAAATAGAAATTATAGAAGGGTAAAAAATGACTTCCAGTCCACCCTAAGTGCATCTCTAACATCAAAATTCATCAAAAACCTAAAATTTAAAACTTAAGAGAATGAAAGGGAAACTAGAATATTATTGGACTAACCTCTTTTTCAAGCTTAAACAAGCTTAAAAACTCTATCCTTGGGCTTTCTCCTTGTCTTTGGTGGAGGGTTCACCAATCTCTTCAAAGTAGGAAAAGAGCTCATTAAAATCAAAATTCACACTAGAAAAGAAAAGAGCATGACTTAATGCATGAATTCCATGGCTAATCCTAGAATTAGACTTAATAAATCACAAAACCTAAAAATCACAACTTACCTCTTCAATGGCAACTTCAATTCTCTAGCTTAGGAACTCTAAATTTTAACTCCTACTACTTAATTCTTATGGTTTAATCATAATTCTATGATTTAATTAAGTTATTTAGTGGTAATTTGTGGTAAGAAAATGAAAGAAATGGAGGAGGAAGAAAGACATGAAAATGGCGTGGAGAAGAAGAACAGAAGAAAGAGAAGTTGTTGGTGACTTAAGTAGCAAAGTCAAACTTTGCTTCTCATTTTATGTTAAATCAATGACTATGATCAAGTCCTAGGTAATCTCATCCAACGGCTCTAAATATTCCTCAAATAATTCACCTTCAAATATTATTTAACTCCACAAATTAATTAAATTAACTCCACAAAAATAATTCCTTATTTATTCCTTAATACACTACACTAAAAATAATATTAATTAGTTGTCGCAATTCTCCAAAAATATTCATGAAATATTTTCTATCCACCTAAATCATGCAAACATCCTCCAAAAATATTAAATAAAATATTAGACACGTGTAGTAATTTTTTCGGGCCAAAATAATACTATGTCCTGGACCGATGGTACTATTCACAGACCGATAAATCGCTATTTCCAATATTGAAAAAGACATTGAAAAATAGTTCGTTATATAACAAATATCAAATATGTTTCAAAACACTCAAATCAAAATATATGATAAACATTGAAAACATGCTAATTAAATCAAATATTTTGAAAACCATGAGAAATTCACTTTTAAAGAACATTTCATAATCCACTAAAAATAAGATAAATATCACAAGTGCAAATATGTCTCTGATTTCTTTATAACGAAATAAACTTCCATTCTTAATTAAGGCCTCATACATATACAAAAAAGAAATATAACCAGATATATTCGATTGTGGCCCGTGAAACCACTACCCCATATCTCATAACCGTGGCCTGTGAAACTGCCACCACATATCACATAACTGTGGCCTGTGCAAGCTGTAACGCGATGATTTGTAGAATTATGAATAATGGCTACTGGATTGCTAATTGGTACCAAATTGGGGTATTGGTATGAATTTCAGTTCAGATATGTTATTTTCATAATTATTTTGTTTAGAGTGTGATTCATGCATTACATGTTATATGTTTGATTATTCGTGCATTTAATGGTTATTGGATTACGAATTGGAAAGTTGTGCCTTAGGAAGCCTAGTTATGGAATTTAATGTGATACGGTTCTAGTTGCACCTAGATATTTGGAATTGAGAGAGAGAGAGAGAGGTGTTGAATTGGTTTTGAAATATTTTTCCTAAATTAATTTTATTTGGGCAATAAAATAATTAATTTGGTATTTGTTGTCAATTATTTGGATTTGATTTTCAAATAAGATTTATTGATAATTATTGTTACTCATTTATTATTTAAGAAATTATTTGTTAAAGTATAGTTTGAAATGTATCAATTGTATTTCATTTATGGGTATTTAATTAAATGGGTTTTAAATAAATGGACTTATTGAATTATAGGGCATTTTTGTGTTTTTAAAAAGAAAGGGAAAAAAAATAAAAAAAATTATTTTAACCTAAGGTTAAAAAGAGTGGTCGACACCCTCTTTTCTAAAGAGAGTGTTGCCCTCTTCACTCACACACCTAAAGAGAGAAAGAAAAGAAAAAAAGAGAGAGAGAGAAAGATAGTCTTCTTCTATTCCTGTGATTTTAACCATTGGAATCTACAATCATACGAAATTGAGAGTTAGTAACATTAAGATAGTGATTGAAGTTAGAAAATTTAGGGTGCAAATAGGCTGTGATCACAGAAGGCATTTTGTAATCAAGGTAAGTTTTTGTTTTGCAATTCATATGTTTGATTTTGTTATTGGAGTCATTGATGTTAAGAGATTTCAAATCCATAAAGGTTGATGTCTATGTTTCTTTTTTTCTTTTTCTTTTCATACCCATAGAGAAGGGTGAACCTTCTAAGGTTGATAAGGGCAAAGGGAAGGCCAAATTGCGAAGTATGGTTTGCTATTGTATGGTTTGAGGTTAGTGCTCTACAAGTATATGTCTACTTTGATCTCCTTGAGTGATGTTTGTGCTGTACAATCATACTTGATTTTAATTATTAGCATTATTTTCTCATTTATGGATTTTGAGAACTGATGTTTTTAAGTGTAGAAATTGGAGATTCTGTGTGAATTGCTGGAATTGATAAACTTAGATGCTATATGCATTATTAGTTCGGTTTAGAATGTATTTTTGGACCCTTTATGTTTTTCATATATATCTAAGCTCTTCACAAAAGTTTTAGCTCTACTTCTTATCTTTCCATAACATCTTCTTGTGTCTAATTTGGACGCCTATAGCTCAAGTTATGATCTAAATACTAGAACTGGTTCTGTCATGGCGTCAAACTTATATATCTAGATTGATTGCTTCTTTTGGCATCAAAGATGTCAAGATTTTGACTACTTTCCATCATAAAAATTGTAGATTTATTTTTTAGCTTTCCAACCCATCCTCTTGTGTCAAATTTGGAAAATCATAGCTCAATTTATGAGTCAATTAGTAAAACTGGTTTGGGCATGCCTAACTTGTGCTTTGTACTATTGAAATTGGCTTTCTAAAATGGCCATGGCATGTAGCACGCCCAGCCCATGCTCCTACTGACTATGGGTGTATTTTGTGACCCTTTTAGCATGGCCATGCCATCTAGCACGCCCAGCCTGTGCTCTCCACTGTCCCTTTCAATGCTATGTTGTATTTTTTACCTTCTAATGATGCCTAGACACTCTAAATGCATACCTAATGTATTTTTAATATGGTTTTCATTCTAAAGTCTCATAGAAACATTGAAGGGAAATAAATAAAGTATGCAACATGATTGCATGTTGGAATGATTAGGGACTATAATTGAGTGATGAAGCTTAATTGGGGATTTAAGCCTAAATGATTTATGAATGTGCAATTGAATGAACCCATGTTGTGACTATATGCTAGTTTGAGATAAATGTATGACCAGCTTAGGAAGGGAGCATGCACCCTAGTGTTTTAGGATCATCGAACCATGTTCCTACTTGTGTTTGACTTGATTTTTATTTATAGATTGCATGAGCTATACTTGATGTATGATATTATGCTTGGTTGCATAATGTAATGTGTGGATAGATGTAATTCTACAACTTTATTATTGTGATGTTGACTTGCTCGACCCATGAACTACTATGAATTGAGTGTGCGCTTATGACATGGTAATACCAATTTGGTATTACGCTTGGGAAAGCTTAATGCTATACACTAGGTACGCTTACTTACTTGACATCGTGAATAACATTAGACTAAGATGTTTGTGTGTTGTTGCGATCTAAATTGAAATACTTGAGCAAAATATGTATGAATATGGATGTTTTGGATTTACATGAAGCTTCTGAGCTTCTATGATTAATGAGCAGGCTGCAATCAGGTACGCTTACTTGTTATGTGTATTGCTTGAAATTTTGATTGTGGATGTTAATGGAAAGTTGATTTAAACTGAATTGACCTAAAAAGAATTAATAGGCTCTTACTGTGGTCTTGGTTGAATAGTTGCTAGAACACGATTATCTGATTATGAAATAAAACATGCTATGAGATCTAATTTGGATTATGCTGCAATTATTGTGACATGGGGACCTTTGAGTTCCTTTGTGTATAATGAGGTTAAAGACGCAATCAGGTATGTCTGTGAATGCTTGTGATGCTATAGTTGAACTTTTGAGATTCTATCTGTGATTGGACTTGGATACAAATGTAAAGAACTATAACTAAACATCTGGGCCCTTATTATGTACTTGGTTGGATAGTTGTACGAATGTTGTTATACTGATACTAATATACTGAGCATGCTTCTGATTACTGGATTTAGCTATGATCATATGCTGGACACAGGGTGTCCCACTCAGGTTGCGGACGCGCACCAACATTCTGTAGGCTTATGCCACCGTTCTGTAGGCTTCTGCCTAAATATGTTCTGTTGGCTATTATGCCATTCTGATTCTGAATCTGATACCTATTCTACTTTTGTCTCTTCTAAGTTACTAATAAGGCCCATAAATAAAAAGATTAAAGAATGTGATCGGTATCATACTGTAATAGTATGTGTTCTGAAATGTTCTATATTTGTATATATGTTCCAATGATATTCTGATCTGGCAATGAGGTTGACAGTATTCTGATTTGACAATGACACTAATAACCTTTGACTTAGAATTGAGACTATCATCCATTTATTTTAGTACATATTTTGAGTTCGTTCTGATGTAGTTTATGTCTTAATGACGTTTTAATGAAATGTGCATTTGGAATATGAAGAAATATGATCATTAATATCTAAATGTATCTATATCTTATATTAAGTTTTGAATAGCGCCCTTGAGATTACTTAACTGCTCGCTATGTGAATAAACACCTATACGAGTTTGCCCTTATATATATTGATTGAAGTGATTTTCTATAATGCAAATAAACTGGCATATGAATTGATTGTGTTTTTAGTCTAAAAATATGGAGTTAAAATGTGAACATATCCACTCGTATCATGAGAAATTGTTATAATTGGTAGCATGTATACTTACAGCATGGTATATATATTTACATTATGTGATATGCTCTTATGCCATGCATTTCTTAATTATAAATGATATTGCATGATCAGTTGAGAAATAAATTGCCTTTGTGGTCTATTGTAATAAATGCTATATATATAAACATGGATTGATATTTTGTATGGTTTCAATGAACTATACTTGTTTGCTATGTGAATGCATATACATATTGTTGAGTACTACTGATTTTTATACTCAGTGCGATGTTTTTAACTCGCGTAGGTTGAAGTTTGTTAGCTATGGATCTCAAGTACCTGTGTCCAGAGAGAAGATCTTCTACCTCCAGACTAGAGTGTGAGTTTATACTACAGACTCATAGCATGTGTTAGATTTGGAATAAGAGAGTGTTGGTTTGTTATGTGGGGCTTGGAATTTATTTATTCCAGTACATTTATTTTTATTTCTTAAACTCTATAACGATTTGGTTTTGTTCCACATAAACTTGGTCTCTGATTTTGAGATTGAGTTTTTGACATTTTTGAATTTACAAACGTTGGATTTAGGAATGGTTTCTTTGAGAATTCATTTTATTGTAAGGGAATTCTTAAATGTTATAGTGGATTTTGAGAATTTTGTTCCTATTTTGGAATGTTTTATTAATAGGCTTCAACGTTTCTTAAATGGTATTTTCAAAAAGACATTCTTGTTATTTTTCTCTAAGAACAGCCTATACTATTTTAGAACTATTTGATGGGTTATCACCTACTGCTTTGAAAGATTTTAATTTTCTTGACTTTTATAATTTAACTGTTTAAAGTAAGTTATGGTTTACAAAACTATGCTGCATGTTTTTATTTAAAACGCTAAATTGTTTGGATCATTTTTCTTGATACTAGATCTGCACTAATAAGTTAGCCTATACGTGCCTCTAGCACAGAATGTGACGTCTCTAGTCTGGCCTTGCGGGGTTAGAAAGGGAGCATGACACAAGCACTACCACAAATACTAAGCGCTTCCGCCTATTTATAAGGACTGATAACCCTAGCATATGATCATAACTTTCATATAACAGAATGGGCTGATAACCGGAGCATGCTCATATATCAATATCAATCTCATTTTACTATATTTCAATCATGTATAGTAGAGCCCAAAATCAAATCTTTCTTTCACAAATAATCATGTTAATGATCCACAATTCTTTACTCAAAATACTTTATCACTTAA
This sequence comes from Jatropha podagrica, assembly GCA_947857235.1. Lineage (NCBI taxonomy): Eukaryota > Viridiplantae > Streptophyta > Magnoliopsida > Malpighiales > Euphorbiaceae > Jatropha > Jatropha podagrica. The sequence continues at coordinate 26,501 of CANUEP010105299.1, forward strand.
ATACTCATTATTTCAAAATCACTTAACTTACAACTTACAAAACCACCACATTCTCCTTTTTCTCATGCTTAACAAATTCAAGTGCACATATTCAAAACAAATATACTTATTATGATATCAAAATACTTAAATCAAGCTTTAAAAGAAATGAAAACCAAGCCTTACTTGCTATAGAGGTTCGGCCTCTTTACGCGAACAAAGGAGGAAAGGCTTCCTCCATCAAAAACCATAATTGCTAACTCAAAAACATTAAAAAACATCACTTTAAACACTTAACCATAAAACTCATTTGATAATTTCAAAACCTTCTTTAAGTCATGAAAATTGCTAAAACATTAGAATTGAAATTTGAGCTTTATACCGTCCTCAAATTACTTATTAACAAACTCAATTAAATTAGTATCAAGCTTAAAAATCAAGAAAACACCAAGGCCCTTCACCTTACCAAGGTTCGGCCTCTTCTTCCAATAGACAATGGGGAAATGATTTCTTTTCAAAATAGCCACACTCATTTACAATCAAAGCCCTCCCTTAAGGAGGGTTCGACCAAAAGGGGTTGCTCTCCTTCTCTTCCAAGCTTTCCATTATGCTTATTAAGCATGAATAATCATATTAAAACAATCACAATGCATTTCCCCATCTCATTTCACACAATTTCTCAAAAATCATTGAAAACCTAAAAATTATAAACTTATAGAATTTGAAAGAGAAATGAAAGTATTATTGCACTAACCTTAAAAATAAGCTTTAAGAAGCTTAGAATCTCTACTCTTTGGCCTTCTCCTTGCCTTTGGAGGAGGGTTCTCCAATTTCTTCAAAGTAGAAGAAATATCCACTAGAATAAAAAATTAACAAAGAAAATGGATGGAGCATGATTTAATGCTTTAATCCCATGCCTAAACCTTGAATTCTACTTATTAAATCACAAAACTTAAAAACCACAACTTACCTAATTCAATGGCAACTTCAATTCTCTTTGCTTTTAGTCACCAATTTCAACTTCTACTACTTAATACTCAAGAACTAATTACTATTCGGTGGTTTAATTAGGTAGTTTGGTGGAAATTTGGAGGTAGGAAAATGAAGAAAATGGAGGAAGAGGAGAAGAAGAAGAAGATGAAGAAGAAGTTCTTGCTTGGTGAGTGGTAGATTTTAGGTTGAAAAGTCAAACTTTGCTTCCTAATTTTATGCCAAATGAATGGCTAAGATCAAGTCCTAAGTAATCTCATCCAATGGCTCTAAATATTTCTCAAATAATTCTATTGCAAATATTATTTAACTCCACCAAATAATTAAATTAACTCCACAAAAATAATTCCTCATTTATTCCTTAATATACCATAGTAGAAATAATATTCATTAAATGCCTTAATTCACCAAAAATATTAATGAAATATTTTCTACCCATCTAAATCATGCAAACATGCTCTAAAAATATTAAATAAAATATTACACACACATAGTAATTTTTCGAACCAAAATAATACAAAGTCCCGGACCGATGGTACTATTCACAGACCAGTAAGTCACTATTAACAACATTGAAAAACAGTCTATTACATATGTAGCTTTTAATTGCTTTTTAATCTGTCTTGGTTATTTCCTACAGGCTCGAAACTCGAAAAGTCATATTTCTAATAAATTCATTATTGATCTATCTAGGGGACCTTTACTGATAGCAAATGCCTACTCTTGTTACTTTGTAAATGTTACAAGTTTCACACTGAGGTATGAGGGACAAGTAAAAAGACATTGAATAGTGGTGTTTGTATAAAGGGATCAAACTATAGTGACGTATCAAATGACTTTTATGGAAAGTTGGTTGAGGTCTTGGAGTTAGAATATCCATCGCTACTAAAAAATTGCATGATATCATTCAAATGTGAATGGTTTGATCCCACTCCAACCTCGGTTTAAAGGTTCATCCAAAGTATAAACTTGGTGGGTATTCATCACAGAAGAAGATATGTAAAGTATGAACCTTTTGTGTTGGCGATGCAAGCTGTGCAAGCATACTATGTTCCATATCCATCGATGAAATGGGACTGACTAAATTGGATGGCAGATGCAAAATCAAGGCAAGAGCAGTTATATTACAAGTTGAAAGCAAACAAACCGCTACACTCGCAATCTCTGACCCATTTCAAGAAGTTGAGATCAATGCGCACCCAATGCAACTAGTTGAATATATAACTGAGAGACTAGATGATGAAAGTAGAACTTATGCTGACATAGGTGTATCAGATGAAGAGGAGGAAGAAGAACATATCATCCTAGGTAACTTTAGAAGAAGAAGAAGAAGAAGAAGAAGATGATGATGATGATGAAGATGAAGAAGAGGATCCTCAAGATGGAAATACAATAATTAAATTGTATTCTAGATACTAAATAGATGAATTTCATATTCATGGGACATTACTTAATTACTCAACATATATATGTTATGTTTTTTGTACCAATATGATGATTATAATCGGGCCAAATGTTCTCTTATTTCATATATTATTGTATCAAGCTTAATCGTATAATTGCATATGTAGGTTCGGTCATTTATAGTATGGCAAGAGGTAGGGGACTTGATTCAGACGTGATCGACAGTGGACCTCATGGAGGTCGCGACCGAGGACGTAACACACGTGGACAAGGAGTTATACCTCATGTACCTCGTCATCCTCCTCCTCCTCCTCCTCCTCCTTCGGGTACACCTAGGGCTTCATCTTTTATTGAGCCCCTCGTATGGGAGAGCTGGTAGAAGGCTTGGGAGGATCCTACATTTAAGAGAAAATGTGAGATCTTTGCATAGAATAGGCATAGTGAAACTGGCAGTGACGCAGCAAGACCATCGAGACACATGGGCGGGTCCATCTTTGCTATGGAGATAGCTCAAATATTAGTAAGTAAATTAGTAAAAGTTATCACATTGACATTTAATGGAATAATTGTACATATTAATATATTATGCATAAATTTGTGAAATAGGCTGAGAAATATGGTCGTGAGCCTACACCAATGGAGGTGTTCAGATACACTCACACAAAGGACCACAATGGAGAAATTTCGTTAATAGGCATGCAATGGGTGTTAATGTGATTATGAAACATTTTCCTATTATGATAGTCTTCTACTATTTATGCATTTAATAGAGGTGTTCACTATAGCTGGCATTTGTATAAAAAATCATTGCATGTAATTTATTTTTCAAGAGAATTACCGTACAGCTCGTGATCGTGTTCTATCTTCTCAGCCTGCATCTGATGTCCAGCCGAGTGTTGATAAGTTAGATTTATACTTAGACATGGTAGGGGGGGGGGGGGGGGGGGCAAAAAAAGAGGAAGGTGTACGACAACGGCACCCAGGCAACACAGTGCTAAAGCA
>CANUEP010105328.1:0-41385 GCA_947857235.1 Jatropha podagrica
GTATACTCTCACTCGATCCTTCTTATATTGCGCCCTATCACCTTCTCAACTCGTAGCAATTGCGCTCTACGTTGAATTAATAGCTAAATCTGTATTTTTGCATCTTAAAATTGATTAAATTTTAAAATCAAATATTCAATCTTGATTTTATTTATTTTAAATTTTTACCCAATTTTTTTAAACTTTTACCTTCCCCCCCCCCCCCCCCCCCTCCCCCCCATAAAAAAAAAAATAATAAATAAATGAAAAAGGCTCCTTCCAAACTCCAGTCTAAAAGGAAACATACATTAAGAGACAAAAGCTAATTGTTGTTAATTTGTTTCCGAGTATTGACCCACCATTGCCAATGCTCTTAGCCTTGCGAGTAGCAACCGGTCGGTGCTATGTCCCCCGTTTAGAGAAGCAACCAAGAACTTCCGTTTCCCCTTAAATTAGAGATGCACATGTTCTTTCAGCCAATTATACCTTTTATTCAACATGTACAAAATTAAATAAATCAAGTTATAAAATTTATTAAAGGACACACCGTCTAGTCTCCTTAGCAAAATAGGTTGGCTCTCATTTCGTTAATTTTTTTTTTAATTTATAATATTGAAGAATTGTCGTCATTATTGTTATGAACTATCAAATGAAAAATAATATCTTTTTAATAATTTCCACTAATTTTGGAAAAACTATTATCATAATTAGCAATAGGTAGATTTCTAACTTGACATTTTTCATTTTTCATATTTATAGAGAAAATAAGGAAGTAACCTTATTATATCTAATTGATATAATTTTTTTTAATTGTTGGTGAATAATGAATTGAAAAAAAAAAAAGATAAATTGATTTCCATTTTCTTTGATATTTATGATAAGTGTATTAAAAAATTTTTACAATTCTTTAGCATAAATGTTAGGATGATGCAACGTCCATCACTACAAGAAACACGCCAAATAGCGACCGAAACATTTTGTTATTAATCTGCTAGTCGCTAATTCGTCAGTGACTATTTTGTAATTTGGTCCCTAAGAATAGCGACCTAAAAATCCTTTTAGCGGTCGCTAATTTGGTTTATCGTAGCTAAAATTGGTTGCTAAAAGGTCACAAAATTTTTGTCCCTAAGGCGGTCACTACTCGGTTGCTAAATCGTTGCCTCTGAGTAGTTGCTATATTTCCATTATGGGTCTCAATTTGGTTGCTAATATTTTCAGATGAATTTTAATAAATTTAGTATTCGGTCGCTAAATTGTGTCAACTTGGTTGCTAATTAAAGGCTACGTATAGAAAAAAAAATTTATTTTCATATAATTCTAAAAAATTTACTGCTTGCAAAAACATATCTCAAATATACATTAGTATTTCCAACCTTTCAAGATAAACAAAAACAAAATGGAAGGAAGCAAAATCCAAAATACACTAGTACAACCTTCCAAGATAACAAAAACAAAACGTAAGGAAGCAAAAGCTAGTGAAACAGGCGTAACATCAATATTTACAGATTTGATTAGTCCTGGAACGTAATATTTGCAATTCTAAAAAAGAGAGTTTAGAAAATATCTATTGTTTAAATATATCTAAAGTTGTGTTCAGTAACAATTTTTTAAGTAACTTTTAGAGTTTTGATTAATTAAAACGCTGAACGCTGTTTAAAAAGTTATTTAGTAACATAATATTTGGACTAACTTTTAGAGGTTAGGGTAGCTTTTTATGAAAAGTTAACTCATGTAACATTTAGCTTTTAGCGTTTCATGAAATGCTACTCAAACAGCTAATAGTTAACCGCCATTAAAAGAACTAACAGCTATCAAAATAACTAATTTTGCCGAACAGATCCTAAGTCGCATTTGTTGCACCATCAGAGTGATCCAATGAGTGGTCAGAAAGTCGTGTAATGGCCGAATCCTCTGCAGGAGTAGTGTGTGTACGTGATGGACAGCGTGGACACTGTCTAGTACCCATCTGCTGCATCACTTGCTCTTGCCACTCCTTAAGCTCTCTCATTTCCTCCGCTTGTTTCTGCATCTACTCTTGCATTAGGCAAACTTCCTCAGTCAAAGTTGGATCCTGTGTAGCTGAAGGAGTGGCACTCGAAAAAGTACTAGCAATAATAAACAGAAGTCCATTTGCCAATTTCATAAACCTTTTGCTTTTTCTTGCCTCCAGCAACCTCTAGATATATTTGGGTCTCATCAATAGTAATAGCAGCTCCTGACGTAACTTGTGAGAATTTCTCCTCAAGAATTTTATTAAAATTATCCTACAAAATAAGAAATACAAAGATTTTAGATATAATCAAACAACATTTGATATCTTAAAATGCAGACATATAACGGAAAAAAAAGAAGTTATAAAGCTTACTGCAACACCCCGATCCCATTGGTCCACGAATGTCTGGCCATCATGTTTTCTTGTGTGAGTGCATATAAATACCTCCATAGGCAAAGGTATACGACCAAGTTCCTTAGCCTATTAAGAATTTTAAGAGAATATATTTACATTAATTCAGTAAAAAAACCATTTACTTATACAAAAGTGGATTATAATTAATCAGTCAAACTAACCATTCACCGTCCAATCTCTCCAGTTTCACTGTGCTTATTATTTGAGTAAGTGATGCATTTGACTTCATACTCTAGGTCACTCCATGCTTCTTGCCATTTTTTTCAAACTGAATCTTTAATTTATTTCCAACTCTTATTTCAAATTTTTTTATTCATTGGTGACTAAATTAGTGATAAATTATTTGTGGTAGAGAGAAATTGAAATTAAAATCTTTTACTCTATATATTTCTTAAAAAAGTGAAAAGACTAACCAAATCATATTTCATTGACTCTTGTTTCAAATTTATTAAACATAATCACACCAATAATAAATTTTTTTAGAGCAATCAAATAAATAATAATAAATCTATTGAATTGTTGTAATAAAATTTATAATCTTTAACACTATTTAACTTTATTTGAATATTGGTTGAATATTTAACTTCAAAATAAACTTCAAGAATTTCTTTTTGGGGGGTTCTTCTCAACAGAACATTTTGGCCTAATATATATATATATATATATATATATATATATATATATATATATATATATATATATATATTTAAAATCACTAATATCTGGACTCCATTATTTGAGACTGTCTAATTCAGCTTGGAATTTAGTCATATTTAAAATTTATTGCATCTCTTTATAGGTGTGTTTAGTAAGAATCAAACCCGAGAACTATTCCTACATGTCTAGTTTAAATTGTCAACTGAGTCATTTTGGTCTAACATTTAATGTCTCTAGTGTGCGAAAAGTGAAAAAAATATTTATTTGAAAATCTATTATAAATACCATATAATATAATGATGTCCATAAGTTTATTTAAATATTATTTATTTATCCAAAAGTTATGTCTTTTAAAGGGTTATGTCCTTTGAGATAAAAGATTATATCTTTTAGTATAAGGTTATATCTTTTAAAGATGACTTTTTGTATCCTATAAATAGCCCTTAATCTCATGATTGTGTAACTAAGATTATAATACAAAATCAATTTTTCTCTGCTCTCTCTTCTTCTATCTATTACATTTTTATATATATTCTCTATTATTTATATTTCATAATACGTTATGAGCATGAGACTCTGCCTTTTTGAGCATCTATTTTGAATTAAAGTTTAAGATAGTATGGATGTTTCAAAATTTTTATTTTGATTAAAATTCAATGACGAAGATATGTGTCTAATTGATAGCGCTACTATGCACACAATATTAAAAAATAAAAAATATTTTTCTCATTTGCTTAAGGAAAAAGCAAGTGGTAATACAATATCTGGTAGTAGAAATTTAATTGAAGGCTCCGAATGAGCCACAATATTTCTACTTGAGGGAAAAAAATTTATTATATGTAATGCATTATTTTCTTCTAAATCTCGAAGAAATTTACTAAGTTTCCAAGATATTCGCAGAAATGGATACCATATTGAGATGAAAGATGAAATGAATGTCAAACATCTTTGCATTATAGTAATGTCGCAGGAAAGAACTGTTTATTGGAAAAACTATGTACTTTATCATCTGGCTTGTACTACACAAAAATTTATGCAATTGAGACACATTCTATAATAAACTAGAAGTTTACTAATCCAAACATTTTCATACCTTGGCACAATCAATTAGGACATCGCGTATCCATAATGATGAGAAAAATAATTAATAATTCATATGACCATCTTTTAAAGAACCAGACGATTCTTACAAATGACGATTTTTCTTGTGCCGCTTGTTATTAAGGCAAATTAATTATTAAACCATCACTAATCAGGTTGAAAATGAATGACCTGCATTTTTAAAACATATCCATGGAGGTTTTTGTGGACCTATACATCCACCTAGTGGACAATTTAGATATTTTATGGTCCTAATAGATGCATCTTCAAGATGGTCTCATGTGTGCTTATTATCATCTTGCAACTTGGTGTTTGCGATATTACTTGCACAAATAATTCGACTTCGAGCTTAGTTTTTAGATCATATAATTAAATCTATTCACCTTGATAATGCTGTAGAAATATGATCTCTTGCTTTTAATGAATATTGTTTATCAATTGGAATAACTATTGAAAATCCTTTAGCACATGTCATACACAAAATGGCCTAGAAGAGTCATTTATTATACATCTCCAATTAATTGCAAGACCATTGCTTATGAGAATAAAATTACCAACTTGTTTGGCGCCATGCTATTCTTCATGCAGCAGCACTTATTGGTATTAGGCCAACAAATTATCATATAGTCTCTTCATTACAATTGACTTTTGGTCATGAACTTAATATCTCTCATCTAAGAATTTGTGGGTGTATTGTATATGTGCCAATAACATCCCCACAATGTACCAAAATGGGTCCTCAGAGAAGGTTAGGAATATATATTTGGTATTAATCACCCTTTATTATCCATTACCTCAAACCATTGACAGGAGATTTATTTACAGCTCGTTTTGTTGACTGTCAATTTGATGAAATAATTTTTCTAGAATTGGGGGAGAGAAAATGGAAATAAGAAGAAAACTTGAATGGAAAGTTTTATCGTTACATCATCTTGATCCTCGTGCTACTATATGTAAGCAAGAGTTGAAAAGATCATCAATTTGCAATGAATAGCAAATTAAATGCCAAATGTATTTACTGATTCGAAACGAATAACCAAATCATATATTCCAGCTGCTAATATTTATGTTCGAATTGATGTCCCTGCAGGACCATCTACTTGTGCTATTACTAATGAGTCTAATGTACACTAAAAGTGGGGTAAACCATTAGGTTTTAAAGACAAAAATCATATAAAGAAGAAAACTTTAAATAATCCTAATAGCACTATTGAAGAATCAAATGAAGAAAACTTTAAATAATCCTAATAGCACTATTGAAGAATCAAATGAAATGGATCAAAATATTATTGATCATGATGATATTCTTGAAGAAAATCATTTATATGAATATCAAGAAAATGAGAAAAAATCAATAAGTTTTCTCAATACAGGAGGAAATCTTAATCGGGTGACAACAGTAATTGATGATGTTTTTGCTTATAATGTTGCACTTGATGTTATGAAAAATAGTGAAGATATTGAGCCTCAATCTATTAAAGAATGTCAACAAAGGCATGACTGGCTAGAATGAAAAGATGCAATTCAATCTGAATTAACTTCACTTGCTAAATGTGAAGTTTTTGGACCAATAGTCCAGACACCAAAGGGTATGAAATCGATCGGATACAAATGAGTTTTTGTATGAAAGCGAAATGAGCAACAAGGTATAAAGCATGCCTTATGGCACAAGGATTTTCGCAAAGAACCAGTATTAATTATGAGGAAACATATTCTCTTGTTATGGATGCAATTAATTTTCGGTACCTTATCAGTTTCATAGTGCATGAAAAATTTGAAAAGCATTTAATGAATGTGGTTACAACCTATCTATATGGCTCACTTGATAATGGCATTTATATGAAAATCCCTAAAAGATTTAAAATGCCTGAAGCATATGAGTCAAATTTCAGAGAATTATATTCAATCAAATTATAAAAATATTTATATTGATTGAAGTAATATGAGCGTCTGTGGTACAATCGCCTCATTACATATCTGATAAAGGAAGATTATATAAATGACCCAGTTTGTCCATGTGTTTTATCAAAAGATCAACATCTGAATTTATTGTTATTGCTGTATATATTGATGATATAAATCTCATTGAAACTCTAGTAAAGCTCCAAAATGCGGTTAATTATTTAAAGAAAGAATTTGAAATGAAAGATCTGGTGAAGATAAAATTTTGTCTTAGTTTATAAATTGAGCATTTACCAAAACGAATTTTAATTCATCAATCTATCTATATAGAAAAAAATTTTAAAACGATTTTATATGGATGATGCTCATTCATTAAGTAGTCTAATGATTGTTCCATCATTTGATATAAATAAAGATCCATTTCAACCTCTAGAAAAGGATGAGGAACTTCTTAGTCATAAAGTATCATATCTAAGTGCAATTTGTGCGCTTATGTATTTTGCCAATACTACAATATCAGATATAACATTTTATATTAATTTGCTTACAAGATAGAGTTCTACTCCTACTAGGGGACACTTGAATGGGATCGAGCATATTTTGAGATATTTGAAAGGGACAATTAATATGGATTTATTTTATTATAATGAATCTAGTTCACATTTAATTGGTTATGCAGATGTAGGGTATTTATACACAAAGTCAGATCCCAAACATGTTATTTATTTACTTATGAAGGTACAACTATATCATGACGATCTACAAAGCAATCTATAACTGTCACTTCCTCAAATTATATAGAAATATTAGCTTTTCATGGAGAAAGTCGAGAATGTGTTTGGTTGAGATCTATGATTTATTTTATTCAAGGTTAAATGTAGTTTATCTTGCAAAAATATACTTACAGTTTTATATGAATATAACGTAATCTGCATAGCGCAGTTAAATGGAGGATTTATTAAGGGAGAAAGAATTAAATATATATTATCAAAGTTCTTTTTCACATATGATCTTCAGAAAAATGGTGATATTAATATACAATAGATTCATTCAAGTGACAATATAACCGATTTATTTACTAAGTTCCTACCAACTTTAACATTCAAGAAAATGATATACAAGATCAGAATGCGTCAGTTTAATGTTCTAAAAGCAGACCTTCATCAAGGGAAAAAATAAATTTGTAAAACACAAAAAATACTATACTATTTTTCCTTCAATGAGATTTTTTTTCCACTAGGTTTTTTTCTAGTAAGATTTTAATGAAGCATATTTTTTATATAATGTCATTCAAGGGAGAGTGTTATAAATACTATATAATATAATAAATGTTCATAAATTTATTTAAATATTATTTATTTATCCAAAAGTTATGTCTTTTGAAATAAATAGTTATGTCATTTTGGATGAATGATTATATCTTTAGTATAAGGTTATCTTTTAAAAATGACTTTTTGTATTTTGTAAATAGTCTTTAATCCTATGAATTATGTAACTAAAATTACAATACAAAATCAATTTCTCTCTGCTCTCTTTTCTTTTATCTATTACATTTCTATATATATTCTTTGTTGTTTATATTTCACAATAAAATCCACGATATACAGAAGACAGTAGAACTTTTTACAAATTTTTTCGAAAAAGGACAAAGAAAACAAAAAAAAGGGGGAGGTGAGACAAATAAAATGGGTCCCGTTACGCATGGGTTGTAGCTGTAAAGACTGGAAAACAACTCATAAAATAGTAGGATAATAATAGTATATACTAAACTAAGTCCAAAAGGAACAGCCTCAGCCGCCTACCGTCCACCATAGTCTTCCTTCGGTCACAAACACAACACACTTCATTGGACATTCTTTTCAACTTCCAATAACTTGTTGTTATCTCTCCCTCTGCAATACACCTCTCCATATAAACCCTACCATTGTGTATGTTCTTGAACATCAAAATGGAGATTAATAATACATTTCAAAAAAATCCCAATCCCCATATCGACATTGTCATTGAGCCATCCAAACAAACATCACCACCACCACAAAGACCACAACCGCGGCTGCCGCAACCGCATTATAGCTTTTTAAAGGCCGTCAAAGAGTCATTTGTTTCAATCTTGGCTAGGTTTCATGCAGGATATTTTAGAATAAGCCTTTCTCTTTGTAGCCAGGCCTTCCTATTGAAAATTCTTGGAGATGAATCAATAACTAATGCACATTCACTTAGAAGATTCTTTCAAGGGATGCCCTCTTTAGCCTTTGTTCTTCTTTGGTCAATAGCTTTCTTCACAACAGCATTGCTCTCTCTTGTTTATATATTTAGATGTTTCTTTCACTTTAAGCTAGTGAAAGGCGAATTTCTCCATTATGTAGGAGTCAACTATCTTTTTGCTCCTTGGATTTCTTGGCTTCTTTTACTTCAATCATCACCTTTTTTCACTTCAAAATCTATCTACTATGTTTCTCTGTTTTGGGATTTTGTTGTTCCAATGTTAGTGCTTGATGTTAAAATTTATGGTCAATGGTTTACTAAAGGGAAGAGATCATTATCTATGGCTGCGAATCCGACAAGCCAGTTATCAGTTATCGGAAACTTGGTCGGAGCTCAGGCAGCAGCCGAAATGGAGTGGAGAGAGATTTCTATTTGCATGTTTTCACTGGGGATGAGTCATTATCTTGTGCTTTTTGTAACATTATATCAAAGGTTAAGTGTGGGAAATTGCATACCAACAATCTTAAGCCCAGTTTTCTTCTTATTTATTGCTGCTCCAAGCATGGCAAGTTTGGCTTGGAACTCTATTTCCGGAAGCTTTGATGACGTGGCAAAGATGCTCTTCTTTCTCTCTTTTTTCCTCTTCTTATCACTAGTAATATATTTGCTATAACTGGATTTGAATTTTCTTTTTAATTTAGCTTAATTATAGAAATTTTATATTTAAGAAGAATTGTTATGATGTAGGTTTCAAGGCCAACACTATTCAAGAAATCCATAAGAAAGTTCAATGTAGCTTGGTGGGCATACTCTTTCCCTTTAACAATTTTGGCAGCAGCATCAGCAGAATATGCACATGAGGTTAAGGGAACTATTGCCCATTCGATAATGATAGTGTTATCTTCACTTTCAGTTCTTGTATCTCTCAGTTTGGTGGTTTTCACTGCACTTAATACTAACAGGCTTTTCCCGCTTGATGATCCTCTTTTAACTCCTAATAATCTTCAAGCCACATCGTAAATGATTAAAGACAAGATTGTTAAATACATTTCAATTGTAAATCGAATGTTCCAAATGTAAAAATCATAACCATCTAGTATTTATTTTTTAATATATATTCGACAAGTTGTAGATTTATTTCTTTCCTTCGTATCTTCTTATCGTGTTCTCATTATTGTTTTTTCTTAATACAATTGTAACTCGAGCTCCCTTTACTTGTAGGAGTACGAGTTCGTATTTCTTCATTCATTCCCAGCCATTGGTGATTAGTTAAAATATTTTCAAAAATAATAACCTCTATTTTTTATTAACTAGAATCTTATGATTAAATTTATATGTATATTTCAATTATTTATGTATTATATATATATAAATTAATTTATATGTTTTCATTAAGTTGTCATATTTTAATAACAAAATCAACTTTAGCTTATAAAATATAAGGAAATGTTTTATATATATTTATAATTAAATTTTTGTTTTTAAAATAAAAAATTTTAGAGACACTTTAGAAACAGACGCAAGACACTTTTATTAATGAAGATATAACTAAATTAGCAATGGATTGAAATTGTTTCTAAATCGATTTAAAAACGCGCTAAATAGACAGAGATTTGATAGACTAAATAAATGATTAAAGGGCATATCTGTAATTTGCCAACATTATTATATTGAGCATTACATAATCTTTCAAAATATATAATTACATTTAATAGTTCGAGATATTTCCTCGGTCACTAATGTCTTGTCTCCTATCGGATCAACAAAACACATGTCTGTTTCTAACACCATTTAGCAACGGATTTTCTTACTTTAGAAACAAAAATCCTTTGCTAATCCGAAATTTTCTTGTGGTAAGCATCATAAACGCATTAGAGTCTATTAGGGCTTTTTAGTACTTTGTTGTTTAGGGTTTAAACCTTATGTCACTTGTACAACCTTCAAACAGGCTTGTAAATAGTACGAGAGTATCATAATCAAAATACACTGAATAAAATTTTTATTATTTTTTCAATTAGGTTGAATAAACGAAATCACTTTCTAATTTTTATTATTTTTTTTATTAATTTAAATTAAGAAAAGAATTAGCTTATTCAAGAAATTATACTCAAATTATCACGGTACGAGCCTACTTTAAAGCCAATGCTAAAATGGGAAAAAGTTTCCTTTGCACATGCCAAAGGTAAATCATTTGCTGTGGAGATAGCAGGGGACGGTGTAAATTTGCCGTTGAAGGAAAAGAAAAGGACAGTGACTCAATTTGGTGATGAGGGTATAGATAGTTATAAGTTTGGTTTGGGTCACTGTAAAGTACAAAGTCTAAATCTTAGGTCACTAAGATTGTTCTTTTTTTGACCTGAGATTTTTTTTTTTTTTTTTATTTGCCATTAGTCACTATTTACAAGGAATGGAAGGGCTGAATTAATTTTCTTTTATTTTTTTTTTATCAGTTACTATTTACAAAGTATTACCTTCTGCATTAGTCAGGAAATGCCGTAATACTAAGTACAATTTTTCAAATACAAATAAAAGCTTAATAAGGAGAATCCAACCCATCAGAAGCATTATAAATACAAAGAGTATTTGTAGGTGGGAAGGAGAATCGAGACCTCCATCTTAGGCATTAGGCTAAGGCTTCATTGGCCACTAAGATTATTCTTTCAACAGTACTTTGAAATTTCATGCAATCCACTGTTTTTTGATAGAGTACAGAATGCTTCCCACTGGCACCTATATACCGAAATCCAATGGAAACGAATTCCTTTGATATGCAAAACCCAAAAATATAAAACTTAAATGATTGTAAGTTAGTTGAGTAATGCTTTAGAAGACTTTAAAAATAAAAAAAAGACTAAAAATATAAGTTACTCAAATAGCAATGGGCATAGATTCCCAAAAGATAGTGAGTGCGCACCACTTGCCATCCGTTAGTTTTGCCATTCAACTGATCATCTTTTGATAATTCGTTTGCCATCGTTTGTCATTTAATCAGTTTTATAATAAAAAAAAAAGGAGGAGGTTACCTGATATCTGCACGCTATAACTTTTGGGTAGTTTTGATCTCTTTCAATGAACTTAATGCAATCCAACCCATATGAAAAAAAAAAAAAGACTAAAAGAGGGACTTGAGCCTTATTTTTCTTTAAAGAAAGAATTAGCCATTTGCCAAATCTTTAGGGTTGTTTAGTAGTTGGTGTTTAGAGTTGAATGGGAATGAAAATTGTTTAGTAGTTCAATTTTGCTTTTTAGATAAATAAACTGAAATTGTATTACTTAGATTAAGAATAACGCTAAAAAAAGATTATAACATTTCAATACAAATTCAAATTATTTAAAAACAAATAGATTATTTAAAATTATTCTCATTTATAACATTTCAATATAAATTATTTAAAACTATTAATTTATAAAAATCAAAACAAGTTCAAAAATTAAATTGACTTAAAAAATAAAATCAAATTTTTTTAATCATTTTATATAATTTATAAAGATACTCATGTCAATCTAATCTGAAACTAATTAACTTGATTTGGGTATTTATTTAAACAATTCAATACAATCACCAATTAGGGTGTTTAAACAATTCGGCCAATTTAGTTTGATAAATTAGAGATCAATTTTTATTTTGAAAGATAGTTATGAACCAAAATAATCAAATTAAAGAACAAAGAATAGGCATAGGTGCCACCAAATGCTGACCCGACATTAATTCCAGAGACAATATAGCAGCATGGATTATAAAATGCAACTGGAAAAAGAAGATATCTGGGCATTCACGCAATTTGGAAAGAATAATTTCAGGTTTGGTCTAACCTCACCACCAGATAGCTTATTTATAATAATACACTTTATATCTATCTACAATGAGCATAATTAAAGAAACTCAGGGCATTTGTGTTCATGGATGCTCAAAATCCCAGGCTTACATTTCTTTTATTAATACTCATTCTTTTAGTTAGTCAACTTTCAAGTTCTCGCCATGTCCATAGACTGCTAATCGAAGAGCAAGGGAAAGAAAAAAATTACTTTTGTTCTCACTTTCCATGGCATTTCTCTGCTGAAGTTTGTAAAGGATCGACCCAAGCCCAGACTCGCACAATTTACAGGGCTCATCGAACAATTCCTGAAGGACCAAATCCACTTCATAACTGATAATCCTTCAGCAATATCTAAGTGGAAATAAAGACATGTAGAAGCTACCAGCATAAATTGCTATCCTATTTTCTCGTAAAAAAAAATATATATGTATCATTAAGACAGAGAATTCTTGATTTGTGCTTTATCGAATGTGATAAAGAAACCAAGCATGTTAAACAATTGCAGGCTGTATTGAATTGCCTCAGTCATGTTGCTTTCTTAAAAAAATTTTCCAAGAGACAGAACAAGTACTAGTTCTTTAATTAGATTCAAATTTCAACATTTTGACTTCGACAAGGGTGACAACCTTTTGGCCCAAGCACCTCATCTCTACCTAAACTTGCATAGTCAGGACAGGCAAAAGATTATAGATTGTTAAACTAAAGATTTTTCAAGCTTGCTGACTCTCATGCTCAATTTTGTTTCTCAATTACTTAAGAAGAAACCGCCACATCATT
This sequence comes from Jatropha podagrica, assembly GCA_947857235.1. Taxonomy (NCBI): domain Eukaryota; kingdom Viridiplantae; phylum Streptophyta; class Magnoliopsida; order Malpighiales; family Euphorbiaceae; genus Jatropha; species Jatropha podagrica. The sequence continues at coordinate 12,847 of CANUEP010105328.1, forward strand.
TTTGGCTGGAATAAGCCTATCCTCTTTAAAGATTGAGATGAGCTAAATGTCTATCAATGTTGTTAACAAGATGATAAGGATCAGATACATTCCCATCCATCGTTGAGAAAAGAGGAAAGGGGAAATGGGAAATTTATATTTCACTTGTAGAAGAGGACAGTCTTTAGAATACATAGTGAACAACTAATAAAAATAATAATAGTAAAAAATACATCACAACGGTTAAAAGATAAGAGAAAGTGGAAGCTCAATGCCGAGAAAGCTCATCTGTGTGCTTGTTCTAGAAATCAAAACAAATTCGACTGCAATTTCAGACTTCAGCGAGAATTCCTTGTCAAATATAGTGTGTTTTGCATCCTTAAAATTTTTACCTCAGCTTCTATGACAAAGTCACAGGAGCACGAACCATAAAAGCATAGGACTATCACTACATAATTTCCTTGCCCACAGGATCAACAGAGAAATGAACAGGAAGTGTTTTCTTGACAATCAGCTCGAATTTTGTCTTCCATGCCTGCTTTTTCAGATAATTCAGACTATTTACAGTTAACAACTCAATAAAACACATGTACAACAGGAAGCAAACAATTACAAGAAGAATTTTAGTGATGAAAAAGGAAATTTTTGTTCTTAATTATTTCAAGCTTTCCTTGCATTTGTAAGTTCTAGACTTGTATCTCAATCCTTACATCAGAAGTATCAAACAAAATATCAGCTCTCTTGTCAAATTTGAGGAAGTAATAAACCACAAAACTAAACTGGAACAACAAAGTCAATAGCATAGAGTTGAAATAGAAAATATAAATATGTAGAACAATATGAGATGAAAACTCAAAGCTGGTCTACTATTCACGTCAGGGACACAAATACTTAAGATATTTCAATGGGAAAAAAAGAACATAATTCTAACCAAAATTTCTCAAACATGTCCAAAAATAAAGATGATCTTTTCCAATCTATTGGATACCTGATCCGATTATAAATGGATCGGACATGGATATATGCCAATAAGATCCGAACATATCCAAACCTGATCTGAATTTCTTTCCCCTTTCTTTTGAAAATCAAGCTTTTTAGTTATTATATTCATTTTAACCCGATCCAACCCAATATAGATTTGATTAATTGCAGAGCAGATATGGATATGGATACTAATTTTTATTGTCTAATTGGATTCAGATATTACAAAATCTGACCCAATACCAACCTTATCCAAAAGTGGTAGATGAACCAAGTATGGGAACAGGTAAGATCAAGCACATAGTCAAGCCAGATGAAATGAAAATAGATATTTCCAGAAAGGTTAACAAAAGAAAAAGTTAAATCCATTGATATGATTGGGCTTCTTACATCTTCGTACTCCTTGCTGCCCACAAACATCTCATATGCCTCCACTACAAAATAACCCGACAAATTAGAAGTCAAAAAAGAGATCACATAAAACCAGACATTACAGAATTTAAAGGGAAACCTACATGATCGAAATCTTGTCACTATCCCATGTGTATATTCCTGACTGCTGCAATTAAAATTGGAACCTGATAATCACGTGCAAACAAGAGATAATACTTATGTCATATAATGAGAAATGTTTACTTGCTTGGTTCCCAGCAATAAGTGTTAATTGCAGATAAGCAATAAAAATATCATCGATAATTAGATCACATGTCAGATTGATTCCCTAACTGGTCAACGAAATGCATAGTCAGATAGAACTACAAGACAACATGCTACATAGTGACTAGGGAAAAAAATAGCAAACACGTGTTTCAAAGTTCAAACATACCATGAGTAGATTGGACAATTAAGGATGGAAACTCCTTTGTCAACTTTTTGAGCGATACCAATGCATCTTTTATGGGTGCACCCAATGCACTATCATGGAACGTCATGAGATGAACAAACTCCACACCATAATTGAACTCCTGCCCCCAGGAAGCATTTCAACTCCATATCAGATATTGCCAGAATAACCCATAAACCAGCCAAATGATATTGCAAGGTCAGGAGTAAGTAACAGGGTAAAATAATAAATATAAATGTCTCCCACATTGGACGCAAATTCAATTTCAACAAGTTGAAGTACATACATACATACAGAGATTTTTTTAATTTCATTCAAAAAAGTCTTCCAACAACTCACAAGAATCTAAAAAGATATTGTAAGCATATAACTTCAGACCTCTCCTTTACGAAATATAGAAAGAATATCATCTTCCACTTCAGATTCATAATCTACATTAATTAATCCCTGAAAATATGTAGCAAACTTGAGTCAAATGAGCAGCAACTGAGCAAAAATAAACAAATACAAGGTTATATGATTGGAAGTGAGAAGAAATAAAAATTTTTGAGTAATATAGTTTTGGTGTTTACATGTCAGGGCATACATGACAGTAAGGCATTACATGCTTGTTGAGAACTCTCAAATAGAAAGGATTCTCATAGAACTTCTCAACATCTTCCTTTCTTTGGAAACGCATGACAACAGCATGAGTATAATTTTCTACAGTGCTATTGGAGATGCGTCCTGCAGAAGAAAATAAGAAATCAAGATGATAATTTGATTTGACAATATAACGATTTCTTAAATAAATATGCATGCCTAGCCCACACCACAAAATCAATTCCCGAATGCTGGGCTTATATAACAGAGGTATATGAAATCATTAACTGTGGGCTTGATCTAGAGGCCTTCTTAAGAAAAGGGAGGCAAATGAACAATCATATTCAACTTCTACTAGTTCAAATATAGATTGTTAACAAGCATTATCAACTTACTATGTGAAATCAATGATTTACCATCTGTACATTAATTTTCTTATTTTAGCTGCTAACAACAGGGTCAAGTAATAGGAGTCCAAATTACAGGAAACAATTGCAGTTAAATGAAAAAGTAATTGGGTAGTCCAAATGAAACTCACCCAAAGATATTGCTACAATTCCACGCATTTGATATTGGGAAGTGTACAAATAATCTAGCATGTCATTCTCATCCTCTTCAGACAAATTTTGCTTTGCTTTGAGCAGACATACATGTTCCACAACTTTTCTATGAGCAAAGAACAATAAATTTCACATTCCCGAATTAAATGACTGAGCATCCGATTGCAAAGCCAAACTCATATAAGAGCTATTATTACTTACATGTGCACAAAAGTCTAGTTCAGAGAAACATATATACTGAATAGACAAAAATAAACTCTTCCATGGTTTAAGATTTAGGAAGAGTGCAATTATAAGAAAAGAAGATGGTTTTTTGGACATAACGTTGCCAGAAATTGATAGGAACTAAGATCTGTCAGTCTCACATAATGTCCTGGACAACTTTTTATGGACAATTCTAGACACATAAATGCCATAATGAATTAGCATGTTAAAGAAAATATAATGCCTGCAAATAAGGGAAACTAAGAAAAATTAATATAGGTGAGATGTGCATAAAAATGCCACATTATGGACAAAAGCATGAGTTTTCTATTCTGAAGTAAACTACACCTATATGCAACATGGGAAATAGAAGCAGATAATTTGACATTTTATTTTTTCATTTTCTAGAAATCATTCATAGCCCCAATGAATTATGCAAAAGAAGGTATACAATAAATCAACGTGATGAAAAATGTTGTAAGTTCCGGTTATCTTAGTTCCATCATAGAATGATTTTTTAGTTTCTTATTCATCTTTGAATGATAATAATTGGCAACTAGGTATGTTAATGCAACCTTTCAATAATAATATGCAAATTCAATTCATGAAGAGCTTGGCAGCAATAAAGCTTTATGGTAATGAATTAAGGCTTCACATGGCAAACTTGCTTATTTTTCTTTTGCTAATATATTTCTTTAAAAAAAAAAAAAGAAAAAAAAAGAAAGCAAGAAAAGTAGTTCTCCAAATGAATCCTAAAATTCTATACAAAAAATACCTCAAAAAACTTAAAACTGTCACTTTTAACGTGGCATGAGAATGAGTCAGCTATCCTTAAGCACCCTGCTGGCATGACTAACCAAAAATGGTGAAACTCCTTGACTTCCTACCTATATATAAATAGCCATTTACGGCAGCAACTTCAAGTGTTGCATAATCTTGCACACACACCCCAGGAAAGATAATCACCAAGTACTGAACTAGAAATATAGTAATGCAAAAAGAATAAATTCAGTTCCCAACCTACAAGTTTTCCTACTAACAATTATCCATACATTAATCATCCAATCAATGCACACACACACATATATATGTATTTAAATTAATAATTTACATTAGAATTCGCCTATTTCTCAATCATCCATCAACAAACAACTAGAATTTGAACCTTTTTTTCTCCTCATTGAGATTTGATCTTTCAAAATTGGAAGCTGAAATCGCCATTCCTCCATTCCTTCCCTCTGAAAGAGGCGTTCTCATTACTCCATTCAATCTTGAAACTGTAATAAAAAGAATTTGAGCCAGACAATCAAAACGAGTTAGAATTGTATAATTCTCAAAATAATTCAATCCAGTTCAGAATCTTTAACCCAAAGGGAAACTCACAGTTGAGAGCAACAGGCCAGCGCAAGAGCAGAGAGTTTCGGCGGTGATAATGCGTGTGAAAATCGGGAAAGGTAGGGGTCGATGTAAGGGCTTGAAGAAGCATTGTTTCTGCGGCCACTGCCCACCGATGGTTGTGTTAATTCGTTCACTCCCATAAAGAGAAGATTTGAAATTTGAGGCTTCGAGATTTTGAGAAAGGAATTTTGGTGGTTAGTTGATTTCCACATTGAAAAATTAAGAGAAAATGGATGGACGAGGAAAATAACGCACTTTACGTAAAATTGGCGCTCGTTCCGTCTGTAATTACGAAGTCACCCTCCAATTTTTCTTTCTTTTCTTTTTCTGGATATTATTAATCTTTTTTTTTTTTTTTAACTCGCTGATTTAATTTCGTTATTATAATCCATCTATAAAAGCAGAAACTTAAAAATTGATGTGGCACAAAATTAGAACTTAGAGTGCCGATGTGGCACTATTTCTTTTCCCTTTTTTTCCCCTTCTTTTTATAATTTCTAATTTGGAATTTTCAATTTAAATGTTTTAGCCATAAAAGTAAATATAAGTAGTGTTGTTGTTATGCTTTGGCCATTAACCCATTACCGGTTGTATTAACAGTAGAAACACCAACAGTTGAGTAAATTAGAAGGTAAACATATATATTAGGTTTTTAAACGTACGATTAAAGAATTTGTGCAATTTTATAATATAAACATTAGATTTTTTAAAGTCATTTGCTCCATTTTTTTTTACAGTTATTTGAAAGATGCAGCTCAGCTAATGAATGACGATATAAATGAGAATCGATATGGCTCTTATATGTAAAAATTATATATCAATTAATCAATAGTGTGATGAGTGAGCGATAATTTTGTCCACATAAAAGCATTTAAGAAAAACTAATTAAAATTTTTAAAAATATCTAATATTTGTCGAATGAGTGATAATTTGGAAATGTAATTAATTAGTCGTAGGTTTTTTATTAATTAGAATGTTATTTTTATATCCTTATTTCTTTCTTTATATATTTAATTATTTGTTGTGGATATTTAATTTATTTTTATGTTTGTGATTATGTCATATTAATATAAAAATATTTTTTTTATTTTTAAAATTAAAATATTTTTAGAAGAATTTTTATAAATCATACTTAAAATTTAAATGAACTCTTAGATTAGATAAATCAACAAAATGGAGGCCAACACCATGGCCGGGTGCGTTGAGGTGTCTGACACTTTTTAAAATCCACACCTAATTTTGTCATTCAAGCTCTCATTAAGTAGTTAGGTTCTCTACGAGAAATCAATCAGTATGTCCATATTTCATATGGGTAACAACTCCTATTCTTGCGGGTGAGCCTTTGATCTTTCTATTTTCCTTGAGGTTTTGGGCTTTAACACAGTGTGGAGCCATTTTTTTTGGCAAGAGCACACAGTACTATAAATAAAATCACTATAATAGGGATAACGATAAATAGAACAATAATAACTTTAATATAGCAATAATAATTTTAACATATGTGGACAACAATAACGTATATTTATACCAAAAGATGTAAATATGAGGAATGACTACTGATGGTCGTCAGTGGAAAAAGAAAATAGGACTTTCAGATTTTGGAGAGAGACATGTTACACAAATATATGAGTTACGAAGTCTAATTAACATAGTTAAATTATATTTTTATTAAACCTCTACTGATATTAAATAATATATATGCAATTGAAAATATATATATATAGGGCTACATAAAGATATTAAATAATTAGTGATTTTTTAAAAAAAGAAAATAGAATTACATTTTGCCACAAACGAAAAGAAAAATAGACTATATATGTAGAGGATGAAGAGAATATATTATTATAATTTATTTTTGTTTAAGACTGATATTAAAAAGATAAATATAAATCTAAAACATTTTAAGCTCACAATTTTTATATTATATTTCCTCCATTGCCAAAAACTAGATTTCATATTTCCAAGAAAATCATTCAATTTGTTTAAATTATAATAAATTATTCAGTGAATTGATTATACAATCCTTAATTTTTCTAAGTTATATCCTTTTCATTCCACTCTAGTAATAACATTTTAAAAACTTTCCATTTAGTTTTACTACAAAATATCTAATAAATAGGATAAAATTGAAAATAAAATTATTAATATATTCTCAAAATCATAAATGAACACTTATAGCCCGTTTAGAATAAATGAATTTCATAAAATTTTATGGAATTCATTTATTATGAAATTCATTTTGAAATTTATGTTTTCGCGTTTTGAATGAAAAAAAAAAAAGTAGATTTCAATTCTAGGAATTTAATTCCACGAAATTGAATATAACTATACCAAATTCTACAAAAATTAGTGAAATTTTTAAATGAATTTTACGAAATTAAACACTCCAATTTTTTGTGACAAAACTATCATCTTCTTCTAAAATTCAATTTTTTTTTTTACTTATTTAACTTATTTATTTTATTAAACTTGATCATAATAATAAACCATTAAATTTTATTTGACAAAACTACCTATCTGATTGAAATATTTCATTTCTTTTTTGGACTTCGTAATTATGAGTACGAAACTACAATTTTTATCTTATCCACTAATATTTTCAAGTATAATTAACAAAAATAATAAATTTTTTCAAAAATAATAACTTTTTTCCTTATATATATAACCATAATATATGACCATATTATGGGATTCTGGGAACAATTTTATATGGATAACTATTAATCTTTATATTCCTTACGTGTCAAAAAAATAACTCATTTTGAAATGATTGTTTTGTCTGAAAATATAAGTTGAATCATAAAAAATATTTTAAATTTTGCGGGTAATTTTAATTGTACCTTAAATTTAATTTTTTTTTCTCTTAATACCTTGAATTTTAACTTTAATTATAATTATATTTAATTTAATAAATAAAATATTATTTTCTTTAGACCTATACTCTCTCTTATGGTTAGATTAATTAAAAATTCACTATTTAATAATACGTTAACTAATTATATTTGTTAGAAAAAAAAAGCAAGTAAAATAATAAATTTTAGTTAGTCATAAATATAAAATATTAGTTTAAATTTTTATTTTGCTAGAATTTTATTTATATTCAGGTTAAACCTTTTATAAAATAGGTTTTATTCATTATGGCGTCATTTTATTTTTAGAAAATCATTATTATTGTTAATATTATATAAATGAATAAAAGTATTTTATTTTTAAGATAAATAAATCATGTGTTATTTTAATATTTGTACAAATAAAAAATATATATATATTTACAAGTCTAATTTGGAGGAAAAAATTAAATTGGGTCCAACAAAAATAATATTTTATTCACTAAATTAGGTACAATTGGAAATGAGGGTGCTATTGTAAATAAAATAAAAGTTCAGGGTACTAGAAGAATAAAGTTGAATTAGAGTACAATTAAAACTACATGCAACATTCAGAGTATTTTTAATGATTTAGCCCAAAATATAAGACTTTTGAGTATTTTAAGAAATGAGAAATGATATTTTAAATTTTACTTCGATTGATATCATATTGAATATTATCTTTATAAATTATGTTTGATTTCGAAAAAAAAGATAATCTGTTAAGAGCCTACTTCTTTAATTCCATATAAAAAATTTAAACCAAATATCTTTTGGAACGAGGGATTGGAGAAAGAAATTATAACGTGAGCTAGCAATTAATTATTTCTGCAAGGTATTGAATTTTTGGTCCTAAGAATTAATTCTCCCAAGTTCTAGAAGAGAAAAAGTTAATGATAAAAAAAGGAAGTAATTTTCCAAAGTTGTAGTTATTAGAAGTTTCAACTCATGCACTTAGCCAAAGTTCTAGTAATCTAATCTAATCTACACCTTAATTTTGATATAGACTCCCTCTATCTTCAATGTATAAGGTCTCGTTTGACTTTTATATAAATTAAAAAAATTAATTAATATAGTTCATTTATATATTTTTTTATTTTTTTTCAAAATATTCTTTTATAATACTAAATGATGGATATGAATTGGGCATGTAGATGTACATTAAATATGGATATATTAGGAAATTAGATAATTAATGAACTTTTAAAAAGAGAAAGTAGTATTATATTTTGAGACAGATAAAAAAAGTGAATATATATATATATATATATATATATATATATATATATATAGTTATGAAATAAGTGGATGTCTTATACGGACTAGAAGTTTGTAGTCTTAACTACTGCGAATTCTATCTTCTTATTATGTGGAGGACTCTATTAGAATTCTACTTGTGTAGTTATATATACGCGACTTTTCATTAATAATAATATACTCTTATATCCTCTCTCATATCTTACTTTCTATTTCTTCTCTCTAACTTTATATTATTTTATAATAAAATATATATACAGTGAGAGAGGATGGAGAGAGTATACTATATAAATATTTTAATTATTTTGACTTCCTTAAGGTACTTATTTTTTGTTTCAATTGTTGCTTGTTTGCTTATACAATAAGGTATCTTGTGCTAGTTATCAACAACATAGTTTTATCCAAAACTTTCCATCAAAGAACTTTTCTCTCTCTTTGAATTTGTTTTTTTCTCTTTGTTATTTGTAAAGATGACTTTGCTTTCAAGAATCTTTTAGAAACTTATGGAAGTTTGAAGTTTTGACCTAAGGCCAAAGAAGTGATTTTCCTTTCTTGATTTCCAAGGGGTGTGGTGTACTTAAAGGTGGATTTTCTGGCTCTAAAACAATTTTGTGGCAGGGAATTGGGACCTCAACCATGAAATGAAGGGTACTAAGTCCTACACTCAGTACAAGATGTGATATTAGATTAATATGATTAATTTTTTTGTATTAGTTATTAGGACATTTTTAATTAATACAAATTCAATTCAAAACACTTTATTACCCTTAGTAATTTGTAACTGTATAAGAAAACTTATGTTTTTATCACTTAATTTGAAATGTTTATGAACCAAAACTACCAGATGTGTTTTGATAAAAAAATGGATGATATATGTGTCTTGGTGAAAAAATATTTAGAGGTAAACAAATATTTTTTTTATTGAAACTATTATTTAATCGTGTGTTTTTTGCTGCCTAATGGTCACATCTCGTATTTATAGAAAAACTATCAAATGAATTATGTATCTTAATGAAAAAGTCTTTTGACAATTTAAAAATTTTATTTTATAGTGAAATTATTAGTCAAATTGGAAGTCTCAATATAAAATAAAATTACTATTTATTCATGTAATTACTTTTTGTTTACTTGTCAATATGAGTTATTTTTTCAATTGCACTGAAACCGCCAATTGAGTTGATGGTTTTTATGTAATATTATCTCTATATGGCAGGATAAATATTAGATCGATAAATACTTTTGATTTGATATTAGATTGAAAAATAATTTTTTTTAAGAATATGTTAGGATATAAGTGGATGTTCTACATGAACTAGAAGTCTATATTCTTAATTATTGTGAACTCTAATTTTTTAATTTGTAGTACTCTATTAGGATTTCACTTATATAACTATATATATATGGTTTCTCAATAATAATACATTTTCAATCTCTCATATTTTGCTCTCTGTTCTTTTATTTAATTTTATATTATTTTATAACACATTATCAATATAAATTTTATTCTACTTTGAGATTTGTGATAATCAAATAAGATTTTTAGTGTTCAATTTATTTACCCGTCAAAAGCATGTTTTGACACCTTCTTTAGAATTTTATTATTATTATTGTTATTATTATTATTTTCAGATTTGATGTTAATATATTGTTGTTCAAATATATAATTGATCTCGAAATTGATTTATGTTGTTTTAAAAGTTGTTTGTTTTGATGTTTGCTTTCAACGATATAACAAAAGCTTTATTATTATTATTATTATTAGAAACTAAAAGACTTTGTTTATCTTTCTACAACAACAGATGTACTTGTGGTTTACCCATTATTTTTTATAAAAACGAATCTTTTGAATGTTTATTACTGTTATTGACTATTTAATGCATATTAAAAAAAATTATGTACTCTTTTTACTTTATTAAGTTTTTTTTTTTCATAGATTTTTTTATTAATATTTTAAAGGGGCATATTCTTTAAAAAATGAATATCGAGGGGAAGTATTATGATATAAATAGATGTTCTATATATATTAGGATTTCACTTTATATATATATATATATATATATATATGACTTCTCATTAATAATAATACACTTTTATATTCTCCCATGTTTTATTCTCTATCGCTTTTCTTTTTTTCTTTTAGATACCATGTGAAACAAATGAATCATTATTGTAGAATTCATTCATCATGTTTGGTATGCTACAATTTAAAATAAGAAATTCAATTGAATTTCACAAAATTATGTTTGAAACAATTCTTAGATGAAAATTTATTTATCTTTATTTTCTAAAATAACATTGACATAATAATTTAAGAAAAAATACTAATATAAATAAATCGCTCATATTCCACTATAATTAATTAATTAAATTTTAAATTTTCAAATTTCATGTCCCTGCAAATGTTTAAATTTTATTTTTATTAATAGATTAAAATATATTCAAAATTAAAAATTTATTTGGATTAGTCATGTACAATAGCAACTCCATACTTTTTAAAAAAATATTAAAAAAATAAATAAGAATAGTTTAGTTAATAATATTTGAGTGAAGGGATAGTTTAGCCAATATAAATATTAATTGGCTAATACGTGAAATTCATTTGTAAATTCTAAGAATTTTAATAAAGTTTGAACTAAACTAATCTAATTCCATAAAAATCAATTCATAAAATTTAAATTCATATTTTTTTTATTCCAAACACAAAATTTTGGATTTCAAAGGGATTCTTAATTTTATATTATTTATAATAGAATATTATTTTTGTCAAAAATCCCTGTTTATGCCCTATGTGTGTATAACACTTTTTATTTAAATACTCCACGTGTGATTATATTTAGTTGTGACAATCGGTATGCGTACGTGGATGGCAACCTGATTACATTATTTGATATAAAATTAGAATCAATTTATAGAATAAACAATTTCATTACAATTTTATTGGCGTTGCACCGCCACGTGCATTAATGGTTTTACGTACTAGTAAATTAACTTTCTTTTAGTGATATTAAATTTCCTTTCCTCATCTAAAATTCGGTGCCATTAATTATTTAACTTGCACGTGTGATTACAATAAATGATGTGTTTGTATCCTTTTGGCATGGTTTATTCAAGATTGAAAAAATCCCTTGAGGATGTGTCATCATTACGTCTTCTTTACATATACATATCGTGGTGAGTCAAAAAAAAATTTTCAAAAAGTTCATTTATTTATTAATATAAATTTTTAGTAGGGTATATAGAACTAAAACTTTTAAAATTTTTCATTTTAAAAAATTTTCATCAATTTAAACATATATTATAATATTTTTTTTCAATCACCTACTTCAAATGATAAGTTTTGAAATCATAAATTATAACAATAAGTGGCTGTATAGGTGAAAATTATATTTTTATTTTGCAAGATGAAATGAGATGATAAAAATTTTTTCTCTCTTAATCAGATGTTTCGAGTTCAAATCCAAAATACAATGTCCTTTTAAATGTGTTTATAGACATATCGTAAATATAAAGTCTCTTTAATCACCATTAGTGTGAATATGAGATAGTGAGCAATTTCGACATTGAACATGAAAATAAAAAAATACGCTATATTTAAACAAATTTTATCTTTAAATCTAAATTCAAGCATGGAACACGTGTTTAAAAGAAAGCCATAACTTGTAAAATTTGCAAAAAATAGTAATCTGATTTGGTTTTGGTATAAGATTAGAATCTGAGCTTAGCTAACCAACCGCCAAGTGGTGAGAGGAAAGTAGTTTTAAGTGATGGCTAAGTGGCCAAATTGGCATTAAATCCCAACACTTACCTACCAGAACCAGAACCAGAACCAGAACCAGAACCAAACAAACCAGTCGAAGAAGACGTGGCTAAGGACTAAGGCCTACCGGTTCTGTTGGTGAAGGAGAGGTCGCCAAATTGGCGTCTTTCTTTTCCTCCTCTGCTCTAAATTCCAACTGCCCAATAAAGAAAGAAACACAGCAGAGCATACTGTTAAATTGTCACTTCATTAATGAACACTACCACCTAAACTTGTACACCCAATTGCCAATTCCCAACTTCCCACGTGTCGTACTAACTAGTACCTAACTTCTAGAATTCTTTGTCGGTCCATCAAAATTGGATAATGTTCGTATTTCTTTTGCGTTTTCAATCAACTTTCTAACTTCCTGTTTCGGTTTATATTATGTGTCCTCGTACCATTGGGCTGAGATTAATGAGATTTTCTCCGGTTACAAAAACATCCCATTTCTTGGTTATATCTAAGCCTTTCCCACTAAAAGCAATTTCTATCGGCAACTTTCTAACTTTATTTCTTTGTCGACATAGTCGGAAAAGTTGCATTTCCTGATAGACTAAGCAACTGTAAATTTCTCGAGAATATATTTCTTAGGCAATAAGTCATTTTAAACTAAAAATCAAACAATTGTAGGTTGGAGATGCCTCAATCCAAACAGAGTCACCGGGAAGGACAATTGGCTTAGATTGTGGCAATTGGAACGAACTGCAAGATTAGGTTAGGTTTGACCTCCCAAATGCCACTATTTTGTCCATTTCTGTAAAGAATTAAAAAAATAAATATATAAAGATGAATTTAGACCTGTAAATATAATCTTGAAATAGAAGGAATTAACAACACATCTTTGTCTCTATCAAACCTAAGTAGATCGCTGCTAACTAAATAACTCTCTTTCCCATATTTACAACCACCTAAAGAATCCTCACTTAACCTACTTCTAATAACGTCCAAGAATTGCTCACTACCACCAATATTGCTTTCTTGGTACACTGAACCGTAACTAATCACATCATCTTTGTCTTCAATTTTACAATTTCTTCTAATTGTAATCCAATTCTCATCATCATCATCATAACTGGGTCCCTCTGATGAAACCAGGCACAACCGTCTGATTCTCTCACTAGCTGAACTTGTGTGGTCTAGATTTTTCGAAGTCTCTGATTCCGGTTCTAGTTCATCTAGTGAATTCCAAAATCCTTGGTCAAGAATGCTTGTAGGAGAATTTGAACTTGAATTAGATTCTTGGATTTGTTTTACATGGGAATTCAATTTCCCCAGAAATGGATGAGTAAGAAGCTGCTTAGCTGTCCATCTTTCTTTTGGGTCTCTCCTTAAACACTTGTCCAAAAAATCCTTGCCTTGCTCCGATAACCAACAAGGAAATTCTGGCAACTCATCGGAAAATCCAATCCGATAAATAACAGAAACAGGGTCATTCACATTCACCCACGGTGAACCACCACCAGTAGCCATTTCAATAATTGTACAACCTAAGGCCCATATATCACTAGCAAACGATTGTTCATCCCCACGCGCCACCTCCGGTGCCATAAACATGGGCGTACCGCCGCTAATTGTATCCGCTGGCTCAACCGGGTCAATCCGTTTAGCACACCCGAAGTCCGCAATTTTGGCGCCTTTTTCTCCTACTAAAATGTTCCTACCTTTGATGTCGCAATGTACTAATCCATTAGAATGTAGGTAATCAAGACCTTTCACAATTTGACAAGTATAATACCCGATTACCGATTCTTCGATTCTCCGGCCATCGCCACCGCCGTGAGCTTTAATCGCATCAATAAGAGTACCGCCGGGCATATACTCCAGCAAAAGATTGTACATAACTTTGTTGTGCTCTTTAGTAATTTCACAACCTCTATACCCTACCATATAAGGAGAGTTCAAAGAAGAAAAAATCTTCTGCTCTCTTTGCAAGAATTCAGATTGGGATAATTCGGCGGACTTGACGGCAAAGACGTCGCCGGATTGAAGAGAAGTGGCTAGAGAGACGGTGGCTGTGGAGCCATGGCCTATTGTGTGGCCTCTTGTCCAGTCCATGTGTTGTCAGCAGAGAAAATATGAAAGAAACGAAAAAAATGTTTTCGGCTTTGTTGGGTTTATCTTGAGTTGGTTATTTAGGCTCTTTATATATAAAGGCTCCACTTTTATTTTTTAATCTTTTGAGTAGTTGAGTCTCTCTCTTTCTCTTATTCTTCCCATTTGACAATTCCTTTAGCAAGGAGTGGACAACGTGTTAAATGTCTGGTAGGGTTGACAGCCTTGGCCTCCTAAAAGAGAAATGACGTGGCAAAATCGTAGGTAGACACGTGGCAAAATCGTAGGTAGACACGTGTCAAAATACTGGACATTGGACAAATAGGACTAGTACTTGTTTGAGATGTTTTGGTAGAAGGAATGGGAAAAAGGATTGGATAAGGGTAGTAGTAGAAGATAACTCATAATTGATAATTGTAACAATGTACACAACTTGTTGGATAGGATACCTCATTTTGTATTTTTGTATTTGAGGGGTAAGAAATTGAAATTTCGATTTGGTGGTTCATGGTTGGGTTGGGTTGGGTTGGGGGATGGGTGGGTTGAAGTTGAAGTTGAAGTTCAACCACCAAAAGAGGTTGAATTTTAGTATCTTTAAATTTTATTTTTTCTTTTGTTTGTGCATGTCAAAAATTTGAAAGTCTTTCCAATGGGTATTTGGTCAAAAGTCAAATTCTTGTGTAGGAACCAACAATTGGTTAATTTTGCAATTTAATAATTAGTCAACCACACCATGGTTTCACATTATCATTATGATGTGATACCAATCTATGTGGATAATGTGAATTCATGATTTTCTATAAAAAGTTAAAAAATATATAAATGTGAATTCACATGAAAACTGTACTATATTAGCAATTACAATTATTTTTCTTCCAAGCTTGGAACTTTCTTTTCTAAAAATAGTTGGTTTGTTTAGAACATTTGAGACTACTTTTTTCAAAATGAGTTACATAAGTTGACATTATTCTTATGTGCAACTTTTCTTTGAAATTGGTTTAGGAAAGTAATTAATGACTTATGTATGTAAATATATAATAATTTTTAAGGCCTAAATACTTACATGGCAACATGTTAAAGTATAAAAATAATGACACGATATTTTATTTTTTCATTATAGGTACCGTTTGGAACAAATAAATCATGATTGTCGAATTCATTAGCAAATAAATTCCAAGTAGAATTCATTAGTAAATAAATTCCAAATAGAATTCATTTGCAAATGAATTTGTCATATTTGATATGCTACATATTAAAATAAGGAATTCAATTGAATTTCACAAGATTATATTTGGAATAATTTTTAAATGAAAATTCATTTGTCTTTATTTTTTAAAATACCCTTGATATAATAATTTATATAAAACACTAATATAAGTTGATACACTTATATTTCACCATAATTAATTAATTAATTATTTAATTAAATTTTAAAATTTTATATTTTAAGTTCTTGCAAAATTTTAAAATTTATTTTTACTAATAGATTAAAATATATTCAAAATTAAAAATTTATTTGGATTGAATATATAAACATGGTCATGTACATAGCAACTTCATACCTTTTTAAAAAATACTAGAAAATCTAGAAAAATATAATTATAGATATATAATAAGAAGGAAAAAGAGAAATGACAACTTTTATTTTAGATATGGCAATAACATTAGCACAAAAAGTAATACCATCAAGGTCTTCCATAAATAAATTAAACCTATTCATAATCCATCAAGCAATAATAGAGCTAATAAAGTGCAACAAGTACATATATACTAACTAACAAAAGTATGCCTTGTCAACATAGTTTAATGAATAAAACATCCACCTATCTAAATATTTCACCAATTAACAAAAAGTAACCATCAAAATATTTTAAGTAACCATCTAAAGTAATCATCTAAATATCTTAGTGATTCATTTGTTCCATCTTATTCTTAAGCCATAGGAGTTTGATATCATCATCACATGCAAAAAACCTTTCAACTAAGTGTTCATTATCCTTCAAAAAGTCAAGTGCCTCCATACTTTCCCACTTATCCATTCCCATCTTTTTTAGTTCTGTTGTAATTTCAGTTGCTGAATAAATGCGTTTGCTATTATTTGTAATTGCTCTTACAATTTCTTTCATTGATGCAGTCACTTCCATTATCTCAGCAACAATGATATCAGACTTTTTCCTTTTAGTTCCTTTAGAAGTCTCTATTGATTGTCTAGCAACTGATGAGACATTGTCAATTGCTGATGGTGCATTGAAGTTAGAGAAAGAATCTACTTGATCAAATGAATTATCAATATTCATTTGCATCTCATCGGTATCATTGCTGCTTACATCTACTTCTGCTTGCCACATGCGAACCTTTTCCTTTGCTCTTTCAGCACCATGTCCATTTGCTCTATCTTTTTCAAACAACTCGCGAGCATTATCCAAAAAATAGAGTTCTTTGTCACGTACCAACTTATAATCAGGTTTCACTTACATTAGAGTATTCATAACAAGTCAAGAGTTTAGTAATAATATTATAAAGCAGATACTAAAAAATTATTACAAATAAGTACAATAATGCATATGCAGAAATCAAAGTTTACATGAGTAATATACCTAAATTACACTGTCCCAAACACTTAAAGTAGCTTCAATCTTTTTTGTAATATCATTCCATCCAAATCCACTTTTCTTATCTAAAAGCTCAACAGCTAAATACATTAGTTTTTGAATAGTTTTTAATCTATTAACTGCTTTTGCCTTGTCAACTGTCTTTCCTATCTTTTGAAACTCAATGTTAAGAGAAATAATAACTGTATTCCAAGCATTCTTGTTAAATTTTTTCTCCTCCTTATTGCCCTTAGCTTTTTCTTCTTTCATAAGATCAAGAAGAAGTTGGTCCATCTCTCTTGGCCACTTAAAATACTTTTCAATTTTTTCAATTGAAGTAGCTTCAACTTCATCTTGCACTTGTGTGTCTATCTACTTTTGATATCAAATAAACCAAAATATATTTAGAACACATCCATTACTTAGTTCAAGTATGATTGATAAGAATAAAAAGGTACATATAAGTTCTCAAATCAACAAAAGAAGTAAAAATAACAAATATATGTTCTCAGATACATAATTCAAATAATTCAATCACAAAAATCTAAGAATTATTTGTATAATCTATCCACATTTGAGCAGCTATGTAATCTCAAATTTGCACTCCTTGTCTAGCATCAGCATCTCTGGCCACTTGTGTAATATCTTAAAATTCAATGGGATCCCCTAGCAACTCATTATCTACTTGTCGTAAGATGTCTTCATATGGATCATACATTATAAGAAAGTTATGTAAAATGCAATGAGCAAGTACAATATCAGACCTGGTTTCAACATCATAATATGCTTATGTTCCACTAGCTATGATAGGAAATCTTTTTTTAAGTACTCCAAAGGCCCTTTCTATTGCATTCCTTAATGATGCATACCGAAGATTGAACAATTCTCATGCATTTTCAGAAGGACGATGTGAGTACTCTTTCAAATGATATCTGGTACTTCGATAAGGGGTAGTAAAATCTGATCTTAAAGGATAGCCACTCAACTAAAAAATCAACGAATTCAACTGTTATTTAATTAAAATTACCTTGAGGGACTTTAAGGTTATCTTCCCTAGTTAAAGCATTTTATAATATTCTTGAATCTGAAGTTGATCCTTCCCAACCCGGCAACGCATAGGTGAATTTCAAATCAAAGGTGCAAGCTGCTAATATATTCATTATAGGTATTCCTTTCCTTCCTCTATATCTTAGCACATCTCTTTTTGAAACTTTTAACACGAATGTGCATTCCATCAATAGCACCGATGCAATTCTAAACAAAAGAACTTAACTAATAAGAATATTAATGTAAATATGTAATATAACTAAAGGTCATAACCCTAAGTTAACTAACCTGAAAGTATGGATATAATCTTTCTCTGCTATTTAAAATTTTTGAAGGAATTGTAGAACCATCGGGTTGCACCAAAAATTCCTCTTCTAATGATATAATTGCTTTAAAAACTAGGTGAAAATGACGGCTTACGGTCTCTCCACTCCGTTGAAAGAAAAAGTTTACAACACGATTTTTCTCATTATGGGCTAAAATGTATAAAAATTTTGCCACTTGTTCCTCAACACTACTGTAATTGTTATCCTTAAGCAATTTTTTTCTTTTTAAAATATTAACTGAAATTCTAAATGCTTGTGGCGCCATTCGCAAGATATTACGAGAATTATCATTGATTTCTATTTCATTCATTCATTTTTTCCTAAAATTATAGTTATTATTATTACTAGAGTCAAATAGTGGTCTCTCAACATCTCGATAAAAACGTAGTAAGAAAACTAAATATCCAGTATATGCAATAAAGGCTGCAATTGCATTTCTGTGAATGTCTCTCATATTTCCTGAATATTTAACATGAATATATTAATTGACACGAATATGTTAATTAATAAAATAATTACATAATATATTTGAGATCAATATTGGTACAGATAAGAACATTCAAACACAAATATTTGTCAGCATGCAAATCCCATTTATAGTAGACAACAACTCTCAGGACATTTAATCTTGCAAAGAAAATATAATTTTAAGCCAGTATGAAATTACCAAATCTCAAAAAACAAAAAGCATGCAAAGTAAATTTATCCAAACAAACAATTTACAGTCGCAATGATACGTAAAATGATAGGTCAACTCATAGATTTCATGATAATTAGTCCTAGATGATGACAAAAAGAAAGAAAGTAGTGGATACTTAAATTAAATGTGCAGTGTCTTATCTTGCATATATATTTGTATAATGGGTTGTTTTGATTTTGGTCATTGATGAAGTCAGTAATCTTGTCTCTGTGGCTTACTTGAAGGACACCATCTGCCCCAAGCATGGGTCATAACCCAATTAAAATTAATAGTTAATGTAAAGGATGTGTGTGATTTAACATTTCAACCTATTATACCATTGTAGCAGTTCATATGTCTATTTTTTTCACCAGGACCCTCACAACCTCAGCTTGTGAAAATTTCAATCAATCATTCTTTTCAATCAATTTTTTTTCTTCTTAAGTTAATAGTCAGTGGTGCCTGCTGCATCATAGCCTTGATTGAAGGGCGTGAGGCTGTTGTCTCTGATGTTGAAGATTGCAGGGCTGTTCTTTGTAGAGGAGTAGCTGAAGCCTTACAATATATCATAGGGCAGAACATGATAGCAAATATGCAATTGATTAATTTACTTGGAGATTCATCGCTCCAACAATACAATCAATCATAGAATCGTGAAATTGGAGGACTGGTAATTATTTTTAGCTAAATTTATATTTGAACAAACAGCCCAAAATCTTAAAGACATTAGCAGAAAATTACGGTGGTAAATCCAGAAAATTCATTGAAATTAAAGAAGCTCAGTATATTTTTGGAGCAATTGTACAACTATGATCATAGCCCTTACAATATATTATGGACCAACTTCAAGAAAAAGAACTAACAAGAACACCCCAAAAACCTCATTCACTTCATTGAAGCATTTTATCAAACATATAGTGGATGACAGAATAATAGTAACTAAGTTTAACACAAAAAGAAAGCTAAATTATCAAAAATCACAAACTAAACGTTTGTAAACCTATCAGCCTTAACGTTAACAATTTTTTAAGCTGTTCATTCAAACCAAATCAGTTCAAAGGGAAATGATTCAAATTATATTCACAAGTTTATGCAGAAAAAACAAATCTTACTAACCTTCTTTTCGATGGAGTAGAACGACAGCTCAAACAGATGGTAAGGAGGAGATAGGCTAAAGAGACAACGAAAGATTGTTGTCTTGGAGAAGAGAAAGTTGACGTTAAAGAGGAGAAAGTTGAAGTCAATAAGGCAGAAATGATACGTATTAGATAGTTTTAATAAGGGTAGTTTAGTCAATAAATATATTAGTGGATTAATTTGTGAAATTCATTTGCAAATTCTAACAATTTTAATAGAATTTGAACTAAGCTTAACCAATTCCATGGAATTTGGAATTGAATTCCATTTTTTTTTCTACCAAACACAAAAATCTAGATTTCCAAATGAATTCCACAAAATTTTATGGAATTCATTTGTTCCAAAAGGGCTGTAAGTCTCAGTATTTTGATTTTATTTTTTTATCAATTTTAAAGTAAATTGATGCATCAACTTTTTTGTATATGACTATATATTTTGGCATATAAGAACTCATCTATTGGGTTTACAAGTCATATAAAAATATCTTATATTTATTTATCCTAAAAAAATAACAAGCAAAATATGAAAATACTGAAGATAGTGTCCTACTGCAAAATGATATCTCTTAATGTAATTTTATGTTCAAGTTAACTTTCTTATGTGGCGTGTCCACGTGGATGTGATCTAAAAAAAAATTGAACTCCATTAATAGACACATCAGTAAACATTAACAGACTCTAGATGAAAGCCACAATTGACAAAGAAAAATAAATATAATTTATTGATTAACAAAATAAAAAATATTGGCCAAATTTGAAAAAAATTCATAAGTTCAGACTTTTTTTGGTGATTAAGCCTTTAGTTAGTTTTATTAAGTGGCATGTCCACGTGGACGTGATATGAAAAAAATTGGACCCCGTTAACGGACACATCAGCAAATATTGACAGATTCTAGACAGATGCTATAATTGACAAAGAAAAATAAGTACATAGTATTGATTGACAAAATTAAAAGTATTGGCCAAATTTAAAAAAAACTTATAAGTTCAAATTTTTTTTTGTGATTAAGCCAAACTTAAAAGCTTTTTTTTCCCTTCTTTTACGGGCGGCTACCGGTGAACTCTCACCGGTAGTCACTCCTTTTTATTCTTTTTTCATTTTCATTTTTTGCAAATAATTTTTTAGATTTATATAGAGATTTGAGTTATTGCCGTATTCAGATTTATTATCACTCATATTTTAAAATTTTATTTTTCTAGAGTTATTATTATTACTATTATGATAATTTTTTATGGAGCGTATTTTATTATTTAGATATAGTTATGCAGAAGAAGTGTAGATCTGTGTAGAAAAATCATGGAATAGTCTAATAGTAGCTATAAATAGCCATTAAGTGGAGAAAGTGGTTGCCGATAACACAAATATTATGTTCTGTCAAATCGATCAAATATTTTAAATCAAAATTATATATTTTTTTTCTATTTTTCATATAAATGGTTTATTATTAGACTTCTGATAAAAAAACAAAAACATATTAATCTGTATTCTATATTTATATACAATTTGGTTTTAATGAAATTCTTAATTTAATTTCTTTAAAAAAATAAAATCCAAAAACACTGTTTACAGCACAGAGCAATGGCAATTAAATCAACATCTTTCTTCATATCATATCCTTTTAGCTTTGAAACTACATAACTAACCCATTAGTTATTCAAGTTCTTCTAAGTTGTATGGTCCTCTCCGTCTTTTCCTGCAAGGAAAACTTAATCGACTTAGAGTTGCCTATAATCTTTCTTCAGTTGCTTCTACTTCTCTGCGATCTTCAACTGCCCTTTCCTAATTCTTCGCTTTCACTCTCACTTCTCTCTGTAAAATCTTTTTCAATCTCTTAAAAGTTCAATTCTTTATCAACTATTTCTATCGAATTCAATGCTTCCTGCCTGGAGTTATTGTTCGAAGTCGCTATAACTTCATGAGTTTGATTTCTTAAGAATTCTTTGTGTTGCGCTATTTCACAATTCGATATTTGTTGTGTGAAAATCTCTCTAAATCTGTTTCAAAATATATGTTTGTTTGTTCTTTTGTTTAATATTAATTTGGTTTGCTTCTATTATATGTGTATGTGTCTTTATTTTTGTTTTTTAATAAAAATTTGTATCTGTAAACTCATTGTTGCAAAAATCTCCCCAGATTGGATCATAGTTACTGTTTATTGTTTTCCTTTATTTTTGTTTTCACTCTCTTGGGAATAATTATTTT
Organism: Jatropha podagrica; assembly: GCA_947857235.1. NCBI lineage: Eukaryota > Viridiplantae > Streptophyta > Magnoliopsida > Malpighiales > Euphorbiaceae > Jatropha > Jatropha podagrica. The sequence continues at coordinate 35,352 of CANUEP010105328.1, forward strand.
TGAATTTTTCTTCTGCATTATATGTTTGATTGAGGAGATTAGAAAATTTTAAATCGATTTCTATTTTTATGATTTTGATAGGGATAGGAGTGACAAGATTGATTGTAATGAACTATTTTCACTTATGATGAATTTATGTGATGCATGGTTAACTGGCAGAGATGAAACTAACTATTTTCACTTATGATTTGCTAATATGTATCCAGAATATCTTTTCAATTTCTTTTTTTTCTTTGCTCTCTCCCTATAAAAACCTGGCAGCGGCCTGACCTTAAAGCAAAGGCTTTGATGCAGTTTTTAAAGCTTTGTTTCTGCCTTCTCCTGCTAAAAAATAATTGCTTATAATCGATGACTTGTGGCTCAGTGTTACTAGAATTGTCCCTAGAACTAGCAAGCTAGAACCTTAGTTGAAACCTAATTAAGCAAAAGAGAAGTAAGCTTCACTCACAATGCTATATTTTTCTTGAGTGCTGCTTGCAACTGAACTTTTTGTGCCTACAGGTTAGCATTAAATTTGTCTTCAAGCTTCTGTAAATATTCTATACTAACATATACAGTAGCTAGGAAACATATAAAATGAAAAACTATTAAAAATAACTCAAAATTCCTCCTAAGAAATTCCACATGCATCTTGGAGTGATCTATATGTTTTGCAGTATATCAAAGTCTGAAATTAGCTAATTAGACGACAGACAACCAAAAATGAAATTGAGAAGGTGCTTTTCTTTCTTTTTTTTAAACTTTAAAGAATCATCTTTTAACAGCCACAGCTTCTTCTAAGTGAGTTTGCCATCAATGCCTAAGTTATTTTTTATTATTTATATTGGCTTGACAATTCTTTTAAATCATCCAATGCTAGCAAAGGGAACGAGAATGGACAATTCATCAAGTCACCTTACCTTCATTGTTCATAAGGATGTAACTGAACCAACGACCACTGATAGATTTAAACTATGGAATTGCATAAGATGCAACTTTCTTCAACAGCACAGAATACCAATTTTACATATATTTTCTCAATTATTCTTCTGTATTTTGTTAAGTAACTCTTTCATTCTCTGTATTACAAAATCTTATGAATGATATTAAAGACGGTGAATTAGTATTATTAATATAACGTTAGACTGACTGAATTTTATAAATTTGTAATACTATTATATATTTTAATATAAACATGAATTTTATATATTCATAGAATGAAATTAAATTTAAAACTAAAATTTAAAAGAGAATGTAAAGTTAAATAAACTAAAATCAAAATTAATGATACAAGTCATTCAAAGGGAACAATATATATATATATGTAAGCTAACAAAATGATAGATCTTCAAATGTTGGGATTTGATATTAAGAGCAACGACAGAAGTAACTAAAGTTGTACCAATACACTGATGGATTCATCACATAAACTTTCTATCAGAGTCAGGAGGCGCGGTCAACTTCCAGACTCTGCTGACTCCGTCACTGAGCATTGAAAAGTTGAATATCTAAATAACTGAAAATATGTGAAAAGTTATTGTTGCTCAAATTGTAATAATCACACATTAAAAATTAATATTTTTCATATAAAAGTAAAAACTCAAAATGTTATTATTTATAAATGAGAGAGGTGTACAAAATTGTTAAAGTTCCTAGCTTTGGGGGCAAAATGTATTCTTTATAAAGTTTGAAGTGCCACGAGAATAAAACATTAGAGGTATGGGCACATTTATGCATTAAGCATTAATTTAAGTCTTATTAACCTGAATTATTAAATATTAACTTAATTAATTTATGTCTAAAATTTATTTATTGAATTAAATTTTAAATTATATAAACTCAATATTTAATTATAGTTATTTTATTTAAATAAATAAAATTAATTATATTGGAAATCTTAATGCTATATGTATTATAATGATTTATTTAATTAGTAGAGGTGAATTGGGTAAGAGATAAGAATTCATAAGTTGAAAAGTGATGTAGGCTTACCTGGCTTGGGCCACCTAGCTAAACGATTAGTACCAACCAATTTAGCTAGCTAACTTACCACTCTTACATACCCATTATGGATTTATTATTTAGCTCATGTGGGATTCTTAACACTCCCCTTCAATGCAAGTAGAGTTAGACTTCAAGTTGACATTTGAAACTTAAAACTCTCCCTTGAAAGTGAATTGGACTTTTTGCCATTGAAATTAAATGGCCTTCACTGGAACTGTACATGCAGACGAGAGCCCAAATTGAAACGTAACAGCAATACTAGTGAATTGAAATAACTGAACTCGACTGACCTATTAACTAATTTTGTTAGTTAGTTTGCTATCCTAATATATCCATTATAATTTTATTGTTTAGCTAATGTAGGATTCTTAATAAAATTTGTGACATGGAGCTTTATAAATAGGTTCAAAAAAACAACATAAACGTTAATAGCCAACAATATAGAAACACATAATGTAAGATATATATATATATCGTGTTTATTGTCGTTGTTGTCGTCGTCACTGGTTATCATTCTCGTTGTTAAGTCGCATAAATTTTATAGGGATTTACTCTTATAGATTTCATATTTCCTTTCTTTTTAGTATTTTCTTTTTTTCAATATTTCCTTTTTTCAGTGTTTTTCTTTTTTAGGGATACTTAGACAGTTTATTTTAGTGGTTGATCAGATTATTTAAGATTAATTTATATATTTTTATTTTATTATTTTATTTTTTATAAATCTATTAATTTTTAAATTTGATATTTTATACATTTAATTAAGAATCAACTTGAATTCGACATTTGCTAAAAAATTCCTTAAAAACACTGCATCAAACTCACCGGCTGGGCCTTTAAATACAAGAACTGGGAAATGAAATGGGCTTTGTGGGCTGAGATAATAATAATATAGCAGCGGAGCGAGTATAAAGGAGCTGAGGCACACGCGTCAACTGTCAATTGGAAACAAAAGTCATAGCAGCGGAAGCGGAGACAAAGAGAGCCGTTGCGCACGTGACGAGTCAAAAGAAAGAGAGATTCATTTTCCGCATATTGTCCACATTTTCAGCACTAAATACTGAAACAAGACTTCAATTTTATCCACATCTTCAAATCTAATGGCATTTTGTAAATTCACCATACTCATTTTTTATTTTTATTTTAAATTTATTTTTGTTTGTACGTGCGACGTCAACAACCCCACTGATCCACTGTCCTTTATCTCCTCTATAAATGCTCTTCTTGCCTTCTTTTCCCTTCTGCCTTCGTTTCTTTCTTTTTATTTGTTGCCGTTTTCGTTGATTTCAAAGAGAGATAGTTAGGTAGAGAGGAAAGTTAGTGGTTTTGCAGGTCAACGATCGAAGACGACGACTGGGATTTCGCTTTTGAGCTGTGTTCATCACTCTTTTAGCTTATTTGGAGATCAAGTGAGTTAATTTTTTTTCCTTCTTTTTAGTTTTATTTTTTCTTCTTTAAGATTCTGAACTGCATTTTATGCCAATCATTTTTTTTTTTTGTTTTATCCAAATCTTGTTTTAGCTTTTTTCCTCTTTCTCTAATGTACAGCTCAGATCTGCTCCTCATTGCATGAAAATTATATTATGTTACAAAATTGTGTTTTTTTGTCTTATTTTTATGGGACCGAATCTTGATGATAGTCATAAAATATACCCATTAACATGTGATCCGTTTTTCCTGCAATTTTTCAGTATTATTGTTTGTATAGTTTACTTATAATATTTCCTAGCTAGAATTTAAACTAGATCATGCTTTGTAATTCCCATTTGGCAATTTCGTTGGGACAAATTAAAAATCAACGGGATGAAGAATCAAAACAAAAGAGTGGCAAATCAATGGTGGGTTCTTTTGGGGTTCTCAAAAGAGGAAAAGCAAGGATGTTCGTTGCAATTTCATTAATTGAAATGAAGGGTGCAGCTTAGTTTAATAAGAAATATTTTGAGCAAAAAAATGAAATTGAAAAATAGAAAGAAAAGAAAGAATGCTGGCTTTATCCACTTCTATGGAATGTCTCTCTGTGTCAAGCTTTGACTGTTTCCTCCGTTCTGTTGGGCTTTGCAGACATTTGGGGCAAGAGCCTTTTGTGAGACAAGGAGCTAGAAGTTGCCAAATTTGTTGAAATTTACAACGAAGCAATGGAGGTATATGGAAAATCCATGGTATCAGGTCCTGCCAACGTTATTTATCTGTCCACTATTCTCGGCCGAGATGGGCCAATTCCTGTCCACAAATGCGATTGGAAATGTGAAAATGAACATGTGTGTGGAAATATGTATCGCTGCAAACTAACTGGTCTCACTCATATCTGCGACAAGAACTGTAACCAGAGAATTTTGTATGATAACCATAATTCCCTTTGTCGAGCAAGTGGTCAGATATTTCCCCTTTCTCCAGCTGAGGAGCAGGCAGTGAGAGGAGTTCGAAGGAAGATTGATGCTGACAGTTCCCCTACTGATAGCTGTGCTTTTAAGCGCAGGCGCGATGCACAGCTTCATCCTTCTCCTTTTGAGAGATCTTTCTCCGCTGTCAGTCCCATCTGCAGCCAAGTTGGGGATGGCATGGATATGAACTAGATATATCTATCATATACTGAATGACTCATCCTCATTTTGCTCACAATGTTCTTTGAAATTCCCCCCCTCTTTTTTTGTCTTTTTCTCGTGGAACAACTATGGATAAATGGAAACTCAATGCGTTACTCTAATGGTGGACCTTATGTGTCCTCCCGTCTGTAGGAACTTAATATTTCTTTTCATGTTTAATTTTATGTAGCAATAGTTTGACTTTCAGTAGGAATATTGAACAGGCTCCATTCACTTATGACACTCAACTCGGATTAGTTCTACTTTAGTCTTATTGTTCATTTTGAACTTTAACTGTGACAGGATGCTTTCAAGTCTTCTATAAGACTTTAGTGCAGTGTTGTTTACTAATAACTTTATTGATGTACTTCTTTCCATAGCTGCCTTCTTTTCTACCTTACTCTGTTATTCCCTTTTTCTGGACATGCTTCTTTTGTGCAGATTTTTTTATTTGTAGAAGCGGGATATTGTGTGGTGACATTTGTTAATCCTGATTGTTGTTTCTGTTCTTTGCTCTCTAACATGTTAAACTTTATAATTCTGCTTTTGTATATTTCTCTTTATATGTCAGTTCTCTAAGCTATTTTTAGTGTCCTTGGTTTTGGATAGGCGTTGTTTTTGGGCATTATTGACTAATGCTGCACAGGTTTATTGAAGTTATTCAAATTTGTGACCTTTATGCTTTATTTCTGTTAGAAAACTTAACTTGGTTCTTTACTTTGGCTTGTTTAGTTTATTGCAGGTTGAAAGAGGAACAATTGGCCATTCATTGCTTTGTTTGTGTTGTTTGCTTAGTTTTGTTTCATTTGAATTTCATTTTCAGTTTGTTTTTTTTTGCTTAGTTTAGTTTCGTTTCGTTTTGTTTATTTTTGCAGGAATTGAAGTATGTACAATTCAAGCGGATTTTAATATGTTTTATGCAATGATGAATTAATTATTACATTTTAAGATGTTTATTTAATTACATTAGTTTACCTATCTTTCTCTCATTTTGGTGGTTTTCTTTTTTGCAGTGGAAAAATGATAAGGTACCCAATTGTGCTGATGAATTGAGGAAATGCTGTGTTAGTTTGCTACGTGTTTCTGTTGAGGAATTGCCTGTCAGTGCTTGATGTTGGTGGTGTCTCAAGGTCCAACTTCCCGATTTCCTAAATGATCTTGCCATGTTTGACAGGAGTTGATGGTGGTCCAAAGTGCCAATAGCCATCTACGTTACAATGTAATCTAACTGTGTTGTATGTCTTTGGCTGTGACAGATGAAAGCTAATTGACACAATCATTAAATGATGAATGGATGAGGCAATATAAATACCGAACCTTCTGTGGTGGGCCGTTGATGAGCTCATTAGAAGTGGAAGTGCCAGAACCCGGGAATCTCTTTGAGGATGAGCTTGACAGTTCTTATGGGGGGGGGGGGGGGGGGGCGGGGGGCGGGGGGGGGGGGGGGGGGGGGGGGGGGGGGGGGGGGGGGG
>CANUEP010105457.1:0-16471 GCA_947857235.1 Jatropha podagrica
TAATTAAAAATTGGAGTCATTTAGGGTTTTCCTAGTTTACCCTTAAATAATTAAACCAGGTGGCGACTCTCACATTAAGTGCATTTCTATCCTTTTACATACGCATTATGCTATGCTTTTCCGGGGGGTAGGGGTTCACAACCTATAGCAATACTTTGAAGCATACTTGTTAGCTCATTAAGTTTTTGCTCAATATTAGAATCACTTACCTAGTTGACTCTCTTTGTCATGTCTTGGCATCTACCAAACTGTTGTGTGTTGGCTGCCATGGTAGATATGATTTTGCGGGCTTGTCGAGGAGTTTTGTTGACAAGAGCTCCTCCACTTGCTGCATCAACCATTCTTCTCTCTAAATCCAGCATTCCTTCATAGAAATACTAAATCAAAGATTGTTCAGTAATTCCATGCTGCGGGCAGCTGACACACAGTCTCTTGAATCTCTCCCAATAATCATGGAGAGTTTCTGCATCTTTTTGTTTGTTTCCACCTATCTCCCTCCGAATCAAGGCTACTCTTGAAGCTGGAAAATACTTCTCTAAGAATAGTTGGACCGTGTCCTCCCACGTTCTGATGGTTCCCGAAGGCAAATAGAACAACCACTCCCTGGCGGCATCCTACAAAGAAAATGGGAATGCCCTCAACTTGATCTGTTCTTCAGTCACTCCTTATGGTTTCATGCTCGAGCACACTACGTGAAACTCCTTTAGGTGTTTGTTTGGGTCTTTATTCTCCAATCCGCGGAAGATAGGAAGGAGGTGTATTAAGCCTGATTTCAGCTCAAATGCCACCTCCAGGGCTGGATAATTAATGCAAAAGGGCTGTTGCTCCACCGGAAGTGCGTGTAGCTGTCTTACTCTCCGTTCCTCAACCATGACTTCTTCTTCTTCTTCAGACTCAGTTTCTGCGCCTTCAAATTCTATTGGAATTTTAGGTTCTGGTTCGTCTACAGGAGATGTGGATGTCGTCGCTGCTTGTTCCTTTCGCAGTCTTGCTACTTTCCTCAATGCAAGGGCTCGCTTCTCGATTTCTGGATAAAAATCTAAGTTAGCCTGTTCAAATTTGGTCATCAAAATCAAAAATAAAATTTATATTAGTCCCCGGCAACGGCTCTAAAATTTGATGGGTGTCAAGGCTACCAAAAATAATTCTTGGTTTCCTAATCTAGATAAATTGTAGATGGGAAAAGAAGCGTCGAACCCTAGAGACTAATAAAATCTAATTTTTAATTTGAAACCAGTTTATAAAGACAAATAAATAAAAGGGGGATTTTGATCAAATAGCAATTGAAAATAATAACTAAGTAACAGAAAGCGATAAATAAAATAATTAAATACCAATAGAGGAGACGATTCAGCCAAGGGTGATTCACAGCATGGGATTCTCTTAATCGATCACTGATACAATGATAACTCTAAAAACTGAAAGACTGACAGGTTATAATCTTTGGACAAGCACCTCTGAAAAATCTTTCCGTAATATTAGATTACATAGACAAAGCGCTAGAATAATCCCTAATTAATGAACAACCCTAAAAAAGCAATAGAATTTAATTCACTAACAGCAGTAGAAACTAGAAAGACTCTGCCCTATTCAACAAACTCACAAGCGCGGTTCATTTAAAACAAATTGTGGATTAACATAATATAATTCGAAGTCTTGGACACAATTATATTATATTATGTGCTACTTATTCAATTCAGTTAGACAATACGAATCTCAACCTTATTGATAACTATGTGCTTTCCTACAGATTGAACAATGGGCCCTTATTGAATAAATAATAAGAAAACACTAGAGATGGGGTTTCTCATAATTGCAGAAAACACATAAAAGCCAAACAGATTTAAAGAGTATACTTATCGCGTTTAGATCTCACAATTGTGAAGAATCCCTGCTTGAATTCAACCCTCGATTGAAATATTGAGCTTAGCCGCTCATGGCTGTGAAGAACATGAAGAAATAAAAATGGATCTGTTGTTTTATTTTTTTTTTAAACGTAGAAATGAAAGTAACGGGGAAGAAGAAGAGGCAAATCCTCCTTTTACAAACCTTCAAAATATATAAGAGAACAAGATATCCGTAAAACTAAATAATATATTTTTTAAAATAAATCTAAAATATTTAATTATCTGTAAAATCTCTAAAAATTTGGATCAGCTTGCATTTAAAAAGATTTCCTCTCGTCTGTAAGATTTTTCAAAATCCAGGTCGCAGCTCTCTAGCGCTTGCCCAAGCGCTATTACAAAACTTCCAGAAGCATTTCTCTTTCCTGCGGGCTGGCTATATAGCACTTGCCCAAGTGCTATTACAATACTTCTAGTAGCTATTCTCTCTCCTGGATTGTTCTCTCCCTATGCTTGCCCAAGCGCTAACTGCAGACTTCCAGAAGCGTTTTTGAGGACTTAGCACCAATTTGATAACTTTCACCAAAACTTTCGAAATTAGCCTCCAAAGCTTCCTTTTTGCCAAATGTAGCATTTCCTATGGGAAATATGAAAATCAAGTGCAAAGCCTTCATTTAAACCAAAAATCACCCATAAACAATAATCAAATATATAACATTTTATGCTTAATTTACAAGCTATCACTTTTTCTACATAATTCTTTTCCAATTTTTGTTCTTCAGCTTCCTCTTCATCTTTCAATTTAAACGAATTGCCATCAAGCCTTGATACAGGCAGACATTTCTTCTTTTTCAAATTAACATTCAGGAACACAAATATAGGAGTGAGAACCATACCGTATGGTAAATTTTTGGGATTACTCACCATTTTGTCGAAGATTGCATAGCACAGGATGACATTTTTACTCATAGAAACATGTTTTTCTCTTGAAGCACAATCACAGTTAGAACTGATTTTTCCTTTAGAAAATGATTCTGAAATTGTATTTAGAATTCTAATCTCAGCTTTCAAAGATTCAATTTCAGAATTTAGATTTTTACATTTCTCCTCAAAGTGTTTTAGATTTTCAGAAAACTTTTCATTGCATCTTTTCAGATCTTTGATCTCAGTCATTAAATCTTTGCATGTAACCTTTTGATAAAAAGCATCTTTTAATTAACTACATTTTGTTTTTAACTTTATATAATCTTTCTTTAAAACCTTATGCTTTTTAACAAGTTTTTCAAATTCAGTACAGAGGTTATTATAAGTATCTAGAAGGTCACTTTCAGATTCAGGTTCAGAGATACTTACATCGCTTTCTTCATCCTTATAAACTGTTGCATTTGTTTTGCTACTCTCAGCTTTCTATGATGAACTTGGAGTGCTGTCTGCTTCACAGTCAAAACCAGTAACGACCATCAAACAGATATTTGCAACTTCTTCCTGGCCACTTTGACTTTTAGAATTAGAATCATCTGAGTCACTCCAAGCAGCTACAAATGCCTGCTTCAGCTTGTCCTTCTTTGACTTCTTTTTCAACCTAGGACAGTTCAGCTTGATATGACCGGGTTTGTTGCACTCATAACAAACCACTTCAGAAGGCTCTTTCTTTGGCGAATTGCTGCTTTTAGGTGAAAAGTTCTTCTTAATAAACTTTTTCTGTGGCCTTCCACCTTTCTTGTAAAACTTTTTAAATTTTCTAGCAAAAAGTGCTAAGTCATCAATGTCAAGATCAGAAGAGCTTTCTTCACTAGAATCAACTTTCAAGGCTAGTCCTTTCTTTTTCTTATCTTCTGAAGTCAAAGAGAATTTTATCTCTTTAGAAATGAGAGCTCCTATCAAGTAATCATATGTCACCGGAGTCTCCTTATAGTTCATAACTACTCCAATAAAATCCCATTTTTTAGGTAGAATTCTAAGGATTTTCTTAACAAGTTCATCTTCAGAAGTCTCCTTTCGAAGAGTTCTCAAAGGATTTACTATGTTGGTGAATCTAGAATTTAGCTCAGTGATAGTTTCTCCTTCTTTCATGCTGAACATTTCGTATTCTCTCCAAAGGATGTTGATTCTGGATTCCTTTACATGATCAGTATCCTCATAGGTTACTCTGAGTTTCTTCCAAACTTATCTTGCTGACTTACATTCAAAAACCTTATTATACTCAGCAGAATCTAATGCACAGTGAAGTATATTAATAGCTTTTGCATTTATAGAAATGTCACTCCAATCTGCATCTATATATTCCTCTTCTATTTTTGAAATATTTTCATTAACTCTCATGGGCACACAAAGACCATTGATAATGTTCCTCCAGCAGTTTATGTCAACAGATTTAATAAAATTTTCCATTCTGGTTTTCCAGTATGAGTAATTTGAACCATTGAAACAAAAATGGTCTAGAAATTGATTGACCTTCTAAAGAAGTAAGAGGAAGTGGGGCTACCATACCAGATTGTGGGTCCCGATGATAGGTATGGTACAACCCAAGAGGGGGGGGAAGGGGGTGAATTGGATTTTCAAAAAATTTTGCTTTTAAAAACACCATATTAGAATTCTATTTGCAGTGGAATTAGAACATATATGTAAGAAACAGATATTCAGTTTAAAATATTCTTACAACAAAGTTTCAAGATTAGAATGAATATGTGAAATACAGTAAATGAATTTAGAACTGACTCACAAGTCTTTTTACAAGATTAGAACAGCTCAGTGAAGTAACGTTATCAAGTTTAGAACAGTTTCACAAAGCTACTGCAAGTTTAAAAAGACTTTGCGAAGTGAAGTATTTACATTTAGAACTTCTTCACAAAGCTTCTACAAGATTAGAAAGTGTATTGAATGAAAAATGACATATTAGAACTTGAGAAGACCACAATACAGAAATCCAAAGTTCTAATTTTCTACAGAGATTGAGCTCATTCACATTTAAGAATTGAACCTTAAACAAAATTGCATTGTGGAATATTAACATTTGTGTAAACAGAATACAATCAAGCAGAACTTCAAAAAGTAAAAGAAGATGAACACAGAGATTTATAGTGGTTTGGCACTAACTCTTCTACATCCCCTCCGCAAGATGCATCTTGAGATCCTCCACTATGTTATCTCTTTTCGAGGGCAAGAGACAAACAAACAAGTATAAGGAAATAGATTTAACCACCTCAATCTAACCTTAACTCACTAGATTACACAGGTTCTAGCCAACCTTTACCCTTTTCTATTTTACAGAGATTAGAAAACTCAAATCAAGACTTTAAAATCCCACACATGGAGAAGGTCGTTTGATAACCTAAAAACACAATAGCTTCTCAACTAAGTTATTACACAAATGTATTCATTTAAAAATCTCTAACCACAATAGATTACAAAAATCTATATGGAAAGAGAGAAATGCAATTATAAGCACAGAAGGACAGAATACAAATTTGAAATCAAAAACACAAATCTATTCTTCAGAAAAAGATGAAAATGATATTCTTTTCACTTGGATGATATCTCTTGAAGAATAGTGATGAAAAGAAAACAAAGGGGGATTGAGGAGAGAGCTTTTGAGAGATTTTGAAAGTTTGAACAATGGCTCCAACTCTTTTCCTAACATTAATAAGAAGAAACAGAAAGAGTTTTAAAGAGAAGTGACAGGTTCACTTTAATAACATTCAAAAATGAAAGTATTTAATGAGTCTATCACATTTTGGCTAAAGCAAGGTAAGGCATGGAGAGCATTTAATGAACTTGTCCTTTGGTTTAAACATTCACGCCAGCTAGCATTAAATGAGAGGAGATGTTGCATTAAACCATGAGTTGTATTTCAAATCAGAAAGCTAACAGCTGCAGTAGAATTCTGACAGTTGTGTTCAGAAACACAGCAACTGATCAGAATTTCATTTAATAGCCGTCAACCATAATTTACTCCAAAGATATTTTGAATAGAAAAACATTGAGAGAATCATTTGGGTGCTTCTTTCAATTTTCTTATTTTTAAAACATTTAAAAATTATTTTTGAGAGAGAGAAAAATTTAATTTTGTGCTTATAACATTATTTACTTTAAATCCTACATTAATTTTCTAAGACACATAATAATAATACTAACCAAAAAATAATTCTTCCATAGCCTTTATGGTCTTCAAGTAAATGTCTTGAATGTAGGAAAATAATTTCTTCTATTAATCTTAAAAAATAATTTCTGCATAAAATATTTTTAGCGCACAAAAATAATATATAAATTTATTTGGTTTAAAATAATCATCAAAATCAAGAGAAGAGATAAACCTTGAGACAACAAATCATAAACATAAAATAAAAAATTACTTGATTTCTTATTTCAATATAATTAGTTAAATACTCAAAATTATTATCACTAATGAAAAATATATTAATAGTGTATGTGCATTTTTTATGTAGGACATACCATGCATGATTTTTGCTGTTGTATACCTTATGAAAAGTTTCGCATGATATTTAAAAAGACATATCTTAGCATTGCAGTTTTTCAGTATATCTCAATGTCATACAATTTATCATTTTATTATATAATTTCTATTTTTCAAACATGTTATAAAATATTATTTCATCTTTTAATATTATCATGTGCATTGTGCAGATTACAAGAAAAAAATAATTATATTTTCAAATAATATCATATAGAAAGAAAAAAAACTAAATTAATATTAATAAGTAAAAATTATTTTATTTGAAAATAAGAAAGAAATATAAGAGAAAAGAATATTGATAATTTTCTCTTCAAATTAGAAGAAAAATAAAAAACTATGAAAATAAATTTGTAGAGAAAAATTAATTTTATTTTTTTTATATCTAAAAAATAAATAATAAAAGCTTTTCTGAAAAGAAATTTAGTCCCCTCTTATTATTCATGATTATTCATTAATAAATAAATACAAAATTAAATTAAAAAACACTTCATCACGTATTATAATACCCTGAAATTTTTATTTCAAAATATTTACATTTAAGTTTAATTATAAATTATTAATCAGTGATGTTACAGCACGTAATATTTATTGAGACCGAAAATAATTTTGATTCGCCTTGAAATCAATTGAAAAACCGTTAAATCAATTAAAAATTAAATCAATTACTGAATTGGATTAAATTAATTTTAAATTGAATTCAAATCATATATTTTTTTATAGTTACTGTCTAGCACTAATTTTTTTGTCCTCTCTATTATTTGGGCGGTTTGTTTTTTTTTTTCCCAATAATTTTCTTGCTTTTTCTTTCTTTCCTTTCATTGTCTTTTTTTATTATTATTTATATTTTTACTCTCCTCTTCGTCCTATCCACGCCGCCACCATCTCACTCCCTCCTTCTCTTTCATTTCTCTCTCTCTCACCCACGAACTCTCTCGCTGCAACTCTGGCCAGCCACAGCTCCTCCTCGCACGGCTTCAGATCAGCCACCGCAGCAGTCCTCGTCTCGCAGCTCTTCTGCTCTTCTCTCTCCGTTGATCTTTCTGTCACCCTCTCTCTCTCTCTCTCTCTCTCTTTGCGCGAGGTCCGGCCATCACCACAGCTGCAGCAACTTCACCGCGCCACCACAGCCATGGTCCCAGCAGTGTCGCGATACCTCTGCAGCTATCCTTCCTCCTCCGCACGGCTAGCCTACCACTGTCCCTCTCTCTGTCGCGCGATCCAGACCCGGCCAAGCTCCACCGCGTTGCGCCACTGCCTCCTCCTCCTTCAACCTCCAAAATTGTGATTTTTGGACTGTTATAATTAATTGGGTACTAATTTTATTTTCACAGATCGTTTAGTTAATTTTTAGAATTTTTGATTGAGTAATTATTTGTTGGGTTAATTAATTATTTGGTTGATTTTATATGTTGGAGGGTTTTATTATTTTGGGCATAAATTTAGTAATCAATTAGTTAATTTGATTATTTGATTGTAGGTTTAATTCATTAATCTTTAGTTTAGAGTAGCATTATTGGTTAATTTTTGTATTTTAAGCTAATGTTAGTTGATTGATTAATTAAGGAATTTGATAAAATAAATTAGTTGATGATTTGGTTAATTAAAGATTATTTATAGGATTTTAATTAATTTTGAGAGTAAATAAATTAAATTAATTGTAGAATTTTAATTAGTTATTATTAATATTTCATAATTATGAAAATTAGTTTGTTAAGGATTAATGGGTATTATTGAAGGATTTTAAATAAGTGGAGTGTATTATGAGTTGAACTAACTAATTAGTTGATTAATGAATTATTGTTGAAAAATGGATTTTTATTGATAAGATCGAATATATAATGTTAGAATATCATTAATGGTGGTATTTTGAGATTTTGGTTAATTATATTGTAGTTAAGTGTTAAAATTTGTTGTTAATTGAATTTTTATAATTAAAGCATTTAAATTAGTTAGAAAATGATTATTTGGTTATAAAGGATTTTAATTAGATAGAATTGTTATTAATGGATAATTAGGGGATTTAAATAAAATATTATTAATGAATACTATACACATATTGGAGTATTATGTAAAAGAATAAATTAATGGTTAAAATGTTAGAATTAATGAATTTGGGTTAATTATGATTATTTCGAAGATGATTAAATTAAAAAGGTTTTATTAAATTGAAAATAAGTTATAGTGAATATTTTAGTGGAATCAAATTAAATTGTGGTTAAAGATAAATTTTAGGATTTGATTAATTCAGAATAATTGAGATTATTACATAAATTTAAAGAGTCTAATGGTAATTATTATAAGGGAAATGTAAAATGAATATTTGATGAAATTAATTATATATATGTGGTGAATTAAATGGATGATATTATTAAGAAATTATTATTGTTGTTGGTATTAATTTATAATTAAGAGTATGAATACATTTTTGAGGATATTAGAATTAAAAAACTAAGTTATTAAAAGAAATATATTTTTGGAATCATTAAGAATCAAATAAGTTAAAGTAAATAAGGCTATATATGTGAATTGTATTATACATTAAGTTGATAGAAATGTAAATTTGAGGATAAAATAAAATATTATTAAATTAAAAATTTATTATAAGTTATAAAGTTATTAAAAATTATTACTTTAACAATTGTTTAATATACGTGATTATTATCTTAAGAAGCTAAGTTATATTAAAATAAGTGGGTAGTTAAATTTTTATAGAAATGTTGTTTTAATTATAAAAGGTGTTGGAATTTGAACAGAAAGATAAAAATAAGCAGATGAATTTATTAAATTAATTCTTTAAATTTTTAAATAAAGAAAATTATATGTTTTTTTAGATCGACAAAGTTTTTTTACTGCTCCTCGAATTCAGAATCCAAATCAGAATTGAAATATTCTGTTATCACTGTGAATAATAATAAATTGTGCATATTATTTTTGCATATATGCATTTCATATGTATATCATACTCCCTATATTGCTTTAATATAGTCAGTATTCTTTTCTAAAATTTCATTGTTATTATATTATTGGTATCATTCATCTTATATATAATATTTCAGTTTTACAATAATGAATAATTTTCACCTTTGATTACATTTATATATTGCATATATTGTATTGATTAAATTGTTGAATATTTGCGATGTGATAATAATGTGCTTTATATTTGGATGAAAATTGGAGACAACGTGTATCACTATGGGTTGGTGGGCCAAGTATAGGGATCGACTCTTCGATATATATAAAAATTGATCGGGGCCAATAGGTGGATTTGTGACATCATTGATCAATTTTCACATGTAAAAATTTGAATGTGATTTATTTGAAGGTACTGATATTTTGACATATACTTGTGAAAGTGTGTCCATTTCATATATATTGTGAAAACAGTTTGCTTGAATGTGTAGGTTTGTATTATTTATTATTATTTATTGAATTTAGTAAAACTCATCCCCTTCCTTAAAACTTTTTCAGAAAATAAAATATTGCTAGCTTTTAAGACTCTGCTTCTTTCTCTGCAAAGATTCAGTGATTATTTTCATTTTTAAAAATATTAGTATGAACCATTTATTAAGTTTGAGATATTCCACGTATTTTTGTTCAATTCTACAATTAAGATGATAAATTAAAATTTGAATATGTAAAATTATTAAGTCCTGATAAGTAATCTGTGAAATAATTTCTAGAAATTTGGAGAATTTTATAACGGAATTAGTTTGACCATATTATGGCTAATGAATTTTATATAAATTGTATTTTATTAAATAAGTACAAGCCCGAGCTATAATTTATACATGATAATAAAGCTGGGCCAGGATTGATGATTAACTAATGTTTGAATAATGTCATAATATGGGCTTACTATTTTTTAGAGTCAGATGATAAAAATGATAGATTATTATAGTTTAGGTTTATTACAGGCCTCGGGAACCTTAAGCTTACCTAAGTCCTAGTGCCAGTCTGACCCATAATTTTGGGTTGTAACAGCAATACGGGAACAAACGTGATACGGTAATTTTTAAAAAATTTGGAGATCCATACAATATGCTTAGGACACACTACATTAGATACATATAATATATTAGTATTTCAAATAAATAACAATCATTTATAATAAATCATAAACATAAAATAAAAACAATAATTAATTTCTTATTTCAATATAATTAATCAAATTCTCAAAATTATTATCACTATTAAAAAATATATTAATAGTGTATGTCCATTTTTTTATGCATGTCATACTAAGAGTGTCAAAATAGGTCACGACATACGAATACAATTTACCTAACACACGAAATAAATGCGTTAGGGTTGGGATTAAAAGAATTCATGTCATAAACGAGTCACCCATTTATAACATGAATATAAATATATTGTGTCGCAGATTAACACGCGAGTTAGGCAAGTGATCCATTTATTGGATAATGATATTATAGAGGTCTATATAAATTATTGGATAATGATATTCAAAGAATACTGAAAAAATTGTTTGAAACAAGCAAATCGATACTCTAAAAAATATATTCAAGATTTCTATATGGATTAAAAAAATCTTAATACATATGGTATAATTGTCTTTATAATGTTTATGACTAAGAAAATATTATATTATTTTATTATTATATTCTTTTTATAATACTTTATCATTGAAATTATACTTTTAATATTTACTTTATATATTATTATAAATAAGGTGATTTTTTTATTAATGAATATCTATTGAAATGATATTTTAATATTGTTATATGTTCATGAATTTTTATAGAGATATTTGAATATGAATTTATCATTTTTTTGGTTTATGAACATTATTGGGACTCCTGAAGAGTTTCTAAAAGTTATAAATTCCTTAAGGGAAGAATTGAAAATGAAACACATTAGAAATTTAAAATTTTTGTCTTGGCCTAAAGATTGAGCTATGTCATGAATGAAATTTTGTCTATAAATTCACATATATGACTAAATTATTCAAATGATTTTATGTAGATAATAGTGCAGTCACTTGATGAGAAAATGATCATTTTTTACTTTGAGAAAAATTATAAAGAACTCTTAGTTTTGAAATACTATATTTTAATGCAATAAAGATGCTAATATATCTTGTTACTCATACTTGATTTTTATAAATTTTATTAGCAAGATATAATTCTTTCTAGATATGAAAAAAATTAAATGAATTAGATATATATTTTGGCATCTACATGATATAATATATATGAGTTATATTATTACTAACATGTCAAAATTAATTTTAATCAGCTATGAAAATAAAGATTACTTATAAAATTAACATTATATTAGACTATAATCAAGTTATTCATTTACACGTTGACAATTATTTCATGACATTTTTAGAGAAAAACAATTACTACTACTTCGTTTAGCCACCATGGCAGATATTTTAGTAACTCATAAAGAAAGATAAAAAAAAAATGGTGATAAGATAAAAAAAAAATGGTGATATTAAAATTCAATAAGTTAAGCGACAACATTTTTAATTTACTCATCAACATACTTTTTACTTTTACCATATGTATTGAAGAATTAATGTCAAAATTAGACTGTACAAACATCTCAAAATTTAACTTCATGAGTAAATATACGCAGTACTTTTTTTCCTTTAACCAATGTTTTGTCCATTAAATTTTTAATGAGGTTCACCGCATATTTAAGAAAAGAATGATGTCATATTTTCATTTATTAAGGTTTTTTTTTTCATAAGATTTTTAACAATTTTTTAATGAAACATAATTTAAAAAAAAAAAAAAAAAAAGACATTCCATAGAGATTGTTATAAAATAAATAAATATTTTATAATCTTAATCTTTTTAATTTATAAAAACTACTAAAATTTCATTATATATATATATATACACACAGCGTCTTATCAATGATAACACTCTCATATCATCTTGTATATTTTGCTCTACTCTTTTTTCTCCTCTCTAGTTTTATATTATTTTATAACAATATTCACCATTCATCAAGCTATCAAGCCACTTATAACTCCCCATGTACCGAATAACAATAATAAATTTTCTTTTTTCGCTTCAGTAGAAAACAATATTTAAAAATAAAAAAATAAAAAAAAAATGGCTTTAATGGCATCTAGCCTTGTTAAAACAGTGTTTTTAGCCTTCAAAGTCCAACCTTTAAAGGCATAACTATCCCCTAACAAAATAAGGCTTGGAGAAAGAAACCATGAAAGTAGAGCTTAGTAACCCATTAGATTCACGCACAAACTCCTTCAGTAGGACTGAAATGCATATAAAAGGAGTAAACCTGTGCATAGGCATTTCGAAAACAAAAATCATAACCATCTCCATCTGACGACAGGAGATTGGCCAACCAACAGCTTCAGACAAAAAACATTATGTTCTCCAGGTCAGCATGCAATTTATAAAACCTGTCATCAAATGAAGGTGCTGACGACAATGATGATGACGCTACTGAAGAGGATGAAGAAGTTGCTGATGCTGGAGAATGTCCTTCCATTACTGCCTCAAAGTACAACCTTCCTCTGTAAGCAACAAGGTCAGCATAGTACACTGGTGGAATTAATGACACAGGCTTTGTGCATCGAGCAAACGTGTAGCACATGTTATAAATAAGCTTCTGCAATTGGTCAGAACTAAAGCCATGTTCATCCCATAAGACATGATAGTGTGTCGGCTTGCTTGTCCCAAGGCTTCCATAGTGGCTACAAAGATAAAAATCAAATTCAAATGGATGCACAATTTTTGTGTCCACAACTGTGCCTGGAGACACATTCCCATTAGAGCTTCCATCACCCCTGTTCCTGGTAAACAAACGAGTCTGATGCCTCTTTTGGGCCACAATGAGCGTAATAGTTGGGTTGTAATTGGTTGATTGGAATGATTTCTTGAGATCTATCAACTCTTCATTAAGAACCATATCAAACTGGCCCTCACTTACCCCGTCACGGAATATCACAATTTTCGCAGGTTTAACCTTATTCAGCCGAGCATAAGTTTCAACAAGTTCAAGACACATATCTGCAAAATTGACAATCCTCTCTTTACGATGATCCTGAGGACGAACCCGCGCTGCATAACGATTTGCAGCAGGCCAATTTACGGTAGCAACAACAGCAGCAATGGATGGACTCATTGTATTCCGAGCACCAGGATGATTAACATCAGCCCCAACAAACATAACATGGTCCCCACGTTCAAAATACGGAAGTTGGTCAATAAGCTCCACATTACTACCTCCAAGCTTAGCATTGATCTTAAGAGCAAGATTAGCAAGATATTGGTCATTCCCTTTGTTGGCATGAGTGGACAAACAACATTGAGTTACTACACCAACCCTAGTCTCAGAAATCCACTTAAGATACTTATAACCAGGATCCTTCCTAGACATCACACAAAGAAGAATTTGCAACTGGCCCCTGCAAGTCTTATTAGCCCGAACATTAACTGCTTCAAGCAGACCATGAAGCATATCAATATTAGAGAAAGTGTACATAGTAGCAGATTGGCAAAAGAGTGGTTCTTTCATGATGATTCCTAGATTCTCACACCGAGCCCTAAGCTTCGATATGAATTGCTGTGGCCTCAATCTGTCACGGTCAGAGGAACTGAAGTCAAGAATAGCCCATCTTTCAATTGTTTTCCCTTCCACCACTCCTCTTCCAACAAGATTCCAGTGACATTTCTCCTTGTCAACAGAAATTTTCATCACCCTGCCATTAGAAGCACTTAGTTTCAGTTCTGGCGGCCCAATTACACGTCCTTCAACTGATGTCATATTCTTGTCAACATTCATTCCAAAATTCTGGATTATGTTCCCACTGCCAAAAATAAAAACATATACAAACATAAAAGAAACCGCACAACAGTTGAACAAACAGATTACTAAATTCTCAAAAAGAAAAAAAAAAAAAAAAAAAAAAAAAAAAGAAAAAGAAAAAGAAAAAGAAAAAGAAAAAGTGAACAGATTATAAAATATAAATTGATTCAATACAACCAGATCACAATTTTGTGTAAAAATGATCTTAGAACTGCATATTTGATTGTAAACATGACCCCAACATATCATGCAAGAACTTACTTTGCAACTTGAGATTTTAATCTCAATAGAAAACATTTCAGCTATATTCAGAGAAAGAAAGAAAGAAAGAAGTTACTTCCCTCAGAAAAAAAAAAAAAAAAAAAAAAAAAATATAATATAAAATAAAACGATGACAACATCTCGAACTTTCTCCATCGAACAAATCGTCAACAAAATCCTTGACCCTATTTGTAACACCATAAGTGAGTGGTTTCCTAGTAGAAAGTTTTCCCTAGTTGATAAGCTGTTAGGAATATTCCTAACTATTTGAGTAGAATAGGCAGGTAGACATGCAGCAGGTCTGAGAATAGAAAGAGCAGAATAGGACAAGAAAAGAAGAGAATGACAGAAGAGAGAGAGAGATAAAGGAATTGATTGTATTACAGAATTGAATGCTCTTGCCTCTAATGAGACGTAAACATAGAGGGAAAAAAAAAAGGACAATAGCAGAATATAAAGGATAAGAGTTATCATGCTAGCTATGTCTAGTACTATAGGAATATTAATTCCTAAGTACATTTCTACCCTTTCTCTTATATGTAACAATACCCCTTCCTCGACTGCATCCTTATCCCAAAGAATGAGAAAACTCAGGAAATTGCTGCTTAATGAAAGAGCTATCTTCCCAAGTAGCATCTACACCAAATAGGTTCGCCCACTTAAAAAATAGTTGCTGAACACAAGAGTCTCCTACTTAAATGGTGTGATTGTTGAGCACTTTTACATGTGTAATGATAAATTACCCATTATTTAGCTTAGGCAGGTGTAGGGTGGGGGTAGCATTGTCCCCACTCTTTTTCTTGAGTAGAGAAACATGGAACACGGGGTGTATCATGCAATCATATGGTAATTTGAGCTTGTAAGCTACCTTGTCAATCTTGTCTACTGTCCGAAATGGCCAATAATACCTTGCTGTGAGTTTGATAGCTATATCTTCTAAGAGCTAGAGAAGCTTGCCTATATGGCTGAATTTTGAGGTAAACCCAGTCCCCTATTGCAAATTCCCTATCTGATCTGTGCTTGTCAGCATACTGCTTCATTTTATTCTCAGAGGCAGCCAATTGTTCCTTAAGATAGTGAGTCATGGCTTCCTAGCTTGAAGAAAATCTTCCACTAATGCTACTGAAATAGAAGTTGAAAGGGTTGGTAGAGTAGAGATGTACCCATAAAGAGCTTGGAAGGGACACATATTAATGGCACTATGGTGAGTGGTATTATACCAATATTCAGTTAGACTAAGCCACTTGCTCCACTAGTTGGGTCTTTCGAAAAGTCATACACCTCAGGCATGATTCAATGCATCTGTTGAGCCTCTCAGTTTGGCCATTTGTGTAGAGGATATGCAGAGCTTAACTGCAGCTATGACCCCAATATCTTGTAATTATTGGAGTAGATTGTGCACATATTATAAGGATACTATGAGATCTTTAGGAGATATTAGAAAATTATTTCCTTTTTTGAACTATTTTCTGTGTATTATATATACTTTAAACCATATATGAAAATTCATCAAGCCGATTGCTTGTTTCAAAACTTCTTCTTCTCTCTTTAACATGGTATCAGAGCAAAGACATCCTCCAAGGTGAGAATTATAGAACCTGTCAATATTTGATCTCGGACTGAACTAAGACCAGGTCGAAGACCTATGAGTGCCAAAACCATGAAGAATTTATTTCTTTGTTGTTCTTGTGTAGCAGTACTTTCTGAGAAAGGCATAAGAGAATTAAATTCATCAAGTAATGTCTCAACTTGTCCAAGATAACTAGCCATATCCTATTGATTTTGCTGCAAGTTAACAATATCAAACACCACTTTATATATTCGCTGTATATCACTGGTATATAGTGTCTTGGCTTTGGTCCACACCTTACAACAAGTTTTGCAGGATTGAAATAAGGTAAGCAACTTAGACTGAAGAGAATGCCATAACAAACTACACAATTGTGCATCAATTTTAGACCATGTTGTCCTATCTTTTTCCGGAATATCAACAGCTGTTTTACTTAAATGATCATCATACCCTTGACCCATAAACCATAATTCAACAGAAGACGACCAAGAAACATAATTGCTACTG
>CANUEP010105551.1:0-21161 GCA_947857235.1 Jatropha podagrica
ACCATCAAAAATGCGAGAGATACCAATAATATCTTTATATTATATATATTATAGAGATAAAAAAAATATATATATATATATATATATATATATATATATATATATATATATATATATATATATATATATATATTTAGCCTGCAGCATGCGAAATATAATCAATAATCATAACCGGGCCTAATCATGGCACCATCAAATCATATTATTGTAATACATGGACTTGTTCATTCATAAGATCCAACTAAGGTTTTAAATTTACACAAAAATATTCAAGCAACTAGTTCTTCTATCCATACCTAATTACTTCTAAAGTAATTGCAAGAGTTAGATTGTTTATACATAATTTAGAAACAGAGTTTTAACACAAAAAGGAAGTCCAAAAGCAGTTAAGATTTACATTAAGGCTTTGTCAATGAAGGAGAATAGAGCTATTCATCAAAAGAGGAGAAAAAACTTCTTCCTAAAAAATTTAGATATAATTGGAATGAGTATAATACTCGGTAAAGAATAATATATAATACTAAATTCAAGCATTCAAACAAAATGTCCCTAAACTCTTTTAATTGAACATTCACCATTCATGCAGTGTCAATCACACCACTCATAAGTAGTATCAATCATAATGCACACTCAGTGGTTGTTAGTCAATGGAATTACCTTAACAGGATCATGCTCTCCCTTAAGCGTGCTTTAATATTAATGATATAATCTAATGGTCTTGCGACTTGTGTAACTAGGGAGCCCACCCCCGTTTGGGCAGAACATGTCAGATATAAATATTTTTCATAAAATATTTTTTTTATAATAAGAATTCTTTCATGATCTGGGTACATAAGAAGGGCACCACTCCCACCTCCTACAGCCCACTAATGACATTTCACCATGCCCATGCTCTCACCCTGAGTGATCCACATCATCCTAACTTCTACACAGAACAATGGCATCATATTATATCAAGCAAGTATTCATAACATTTAGCAATGCACATCCATATGTATATACATTACTTGAAAATAAATAGATGCAAAATTTTAAAAAATTATGCATTCATGCATTTATTAAAGTATGATATATTATTACTCATAGAGAGATCTAGAAATCCTAGCCTTGTTGAGAACTAGGAGCGGAGGAGGAAGAAGGTCCCATTCTATCACTAGCTAAAAGAAATAAATAAGCTTAAATCAATAACTATTTCTACTTGAATCCATATACTTAGAGTAAGATTCTAAAAATTATGCTGAAAATTCAATAGAGTTTCCTCCTAAAAGTTTGACTTTTTTCTTGATAAAATGTCCATAATTCATAATAATATATAAAGCTCATCTGTCGGGCAACATCTATATCAATAAAACTCATTCGCTATTAATAATATTCATCAATAAAACCCATTTGCTATTAATAATATTCATCAATAAAACCCGTCCACCATTAACCATATATTTTGATTTTAACAACATCAATATCCAACAAAATTACATTCTCAAATTCAATATATATATATATATATATATATATATATATATATATATCACTAATAGATTCTAAACTAATAACCAAGTACAATTTGTTACCATAAATATCATATACTTCAAAAAGCTCAATATATTCATAAAAGAAGTAAAATACTCTATTTATATATCAGGCTATTTAAATAATTTAATTCTTATAATTTTTTATACCTACTTTAACAGCTAGCCAATATAAATTTACTAAAGTCATAAAACTTACCTATAATTCACATTTCTACAATTTTTTAGCTTTAAAGAGGAATCTTTAAATTTTACTTTGAATAATTATTCGAAATCCAAAAGGACTCAAATTGCAAAACTAACTATATATCTATAATCTACACGAAAAGGGCAACATTTTACCTCTTTACAGTTCCAGCCGTCGGAACCATCGTCTGCTGTTGGCACTACTGCCGTACATGGTGAGTGGAGTGGCTGTGGCTTGGAATTGAGCAAACTTAACATCACATTGCTTGAAATTTTACATAGAGTCTCAATTTAATATCAATTTTTGCTAATTAAATCAATTTTATTTAAATTATCAAATTTAATCAATTTAATCCTTAAATATAATTCCTTAACACTACAAAAGAATTAGGTTTTACCAATGGAATTTTCTGACGGACCATAACGCATCAGTATTTACTAATGACTTAGTAAGGACTACCAAGACAATCTTTATTTTTTCAAAAAATAGTCACTAGATATATTTTATGACGGAATAATGATGCATTATTGGCTTCATTTATCGACAGAATGCTTTCCGTAGGTATAGATTGGTGCCAAATTTTACATGGGTACATCACTATTGGAATACTAACGGTCTGTTGTCAGTGAATACCGAAAAAATTGAAATGGCTAGTAACTGTTGGGGTGAGATTTAGGAGGGAGATTTGTCTACGAAATACTGACGGTTTAGTGTCCCAATTTCAGTGGGCAATCCAATTTTGGCACATTAAATTTATTGATGGAACTATCTTTCGCTAAATTTTTTGATAGTTTTATTGATGGATTACCAACGACCATTTATATAAAGGTTGCCATTTTTACCAACAGAATTTACAATTTACCAACAAATAGTGGACACATATCGTCGTATAGTTTTAAGTAATTTATTGATGGAATACCAATGAAAATTTTCGTTGGTAAACATTAGGGGTATCAAAATCGATGTTTTCTTCTTCCCATTTTCACTTCACTGTGTCGAAGTCTCTTGCCTCCCCCTAGCATCTCTATCTCTCTCAGTCGCTCACCACAAAGCAAAGGTGAGCAGCGTCGCTCGCTCCCTCCATCGACAACCAGGTAAGTAATCATCGTTCACTACCTCCCCATTTTTTTTTTCGTTTCTAA
This sequence comes from Jatropha podagrica, assembly GCA_947857235.1. Taxonomy (NCBI): domain Eukaryota; kingdom Viridiplantae; phylum Streptophyta; class Magnoliopsida; order Malpighiales; family Euphorbiaceae; genus Jatropha; species Jatropha podagrica. The sequence goes on from CANUEP010105551.1 coordinate 2,859, forward strand.
CAACACCAACATGCAGGTTCCCTAGCGTTTCCAGTTACCACTGTTGGCAACTGTATCACTGATAACTGCTTTCATAGTTGAAAGTCGAAGCTCTGGTAGTCGTGCCCTTTTGGTGCAATGGCTGGAGAGTTGGAAGAACTCCAGGGTTAAGCATGCTTGCTTGAATGAAATCCTAGGATGAGTGACCTCCTGAAAAGTTTCCATTTCACCTGTGGGACAAAACCATGCGGGTCATGCCAATCCAGTATGGGATGGAACTAACTTGATCTAAAGCAGATAATTCCTTTGGTGGTTGGAGTCAGGCTGTTACAGTTGGTATTAGAGCCAGACCCCCTCTAGTAGATGTATGGTTCGAGGACGAACCATGCGGAAGCTAGTGGATTGTGACATCCTGACCTGGCAAAGCGATCTTAAAAGCGCGGGCAGAGCAAGAGCTCTTAGTGAGCTTTTAGGATGACATGCTAGCTAGGTTAATGGAATGCGGGACACAACAATGAACCAAATCATATATTAAAATATAAGGATATTAACATATCCTGGTCGTTCGAAGGGAAAATCAAAGCACCAAATATTGACGGATTAGGAACTGGAAGCAGCACAAAGTTATATCCTTTTTACTTGCGAAGAAGTGACGTCCTATATCAACTAACATAGTCATTGGTTCAATTGGATCATAATATCATTATATACTTCACTGATTGATAACTAATTAGATTTTTGCAAATGCAAAATAACATATACATTAATGAGATTCGTGTGTGCAATCCAAATATTAGGGAAGTAGAAGTGGACAAAAGAGTAGACCAACACTTCACTAATTAGTTCAATATATATGTATGTTACCCTTTTGTAACTAGTATAACTTATACATGTTTTTGAAACTAACTAACTCCAACTTATGTATTTTAAAATGTAGGCACAAAATAACATGGAAACCATTATAAACAAATTCGTTGTTGTTCTCACAAAGCGACCACTTTGAAGGGTTAATTGTTATAAAGGCTACTTTATTAATGATTTCAAATTTCATACTAAGAGTTATGGATTGAGTAAATTAAGGATGAATAGCGATGTGTGCATAAAAAGATCAAATTACAGTGACCAATCGTAAGATTTCTACGGGAAACTTGTTGAGGTCATCAAATTGGAGTACTCTGCATTATCAATAAGAGAATAGTGTCATTCAAGTGTGAATGGTATGATCCAATACCAAATTTAGGGATTAGAGTGCATCCAAAGTAAAACATAGTTGGTATGAACCTTGGAAGAAGATATTAGAAATATGCGCCATTTGTCTTAGTAATACAAGCATCACAAGTGTGTTATATTCCATACCCTTATGTTATAATGCAAAGGAATGATTGGCTTATGGTTTGAAAAGTGAAAGCTTAGCTGAGTTAAATGAAGATGCACCTATTTTCGATCAATTGCTTGATTCTCCATTTTGAGAGGATGAAATAGATATTCCTACTATTGAGGGAATAAATGCTGACATCATCAAGGAGTTGTGATCCCACTGGGGTTATGTTGATATAAATGAGGAAGAGGAAGATTATTAGACAAAAGGTGCTAATAAAGAAAGTGCATATGAGGAGTTTGAAGAAAGTGATAATGAGGAATGTGACTAGTAAGTAATATGTGTTTCATACATAAGGTTGTTAAAATTTGAAATTGTATTATAAACTCCAATTTTATATCTGTAATTATGTGTTTTGTATTAGGGAAGTTAAAATGCACAATTGTATTTAATTACTTCATTTGCTTATATATTCTTTCATATTCATTGTACTTCTCGGTCTAGTTATGGCTAGAGGTAATGGAGTAGGATCATTAGGTCGAGGCACTCCCACTATAGGCTGAGGAGCTAGACCTATAGGTTGGGGAATTCCCGCAGCAGGCTGAGCCACTTCATTAGTAAGTCAAGGAGCTCCAGGTGCAGGCTGGGGAGCTCCTACTGCAGGCTAAGGAGCTCCAGCTATAGGCGGAGGACTCCTCCCACCATCTAGTGCATAGGATTTGACACTTTCTTTGCTTGATAGATTTTCCTCTTCTTCAGCTAGCCGAGGCACCTCTATTTCAGGCATTGGACCTGTTGCTTCACCTCTATCTTTATCATCTCCATCTTCATCTACTCTTGCACTGGAGGTTCCCTCTCAGCTTGCTCCTGCTGTTATGCACCACACCACTAATGATGTTACACAAGAAGCTGCTCGGACTAGGATACGACTTATAAGATATATTTATTATATAGCTCCACTTTTGATATTATTTACTTGTATGATAGATTATATCCTTCTAATGTGTGTTTAAGAAAAATTTATAGATCATTTTAGAAGCTATAGCATGAGGATGGGTCTGTGTAGAAGCTCAATTTTTGCCCTAAAAATAGACTTGATGATGATAACTTTTACTACTAAGAAAAGGTTGAAGCATCCAAGGAACTTGATCCCGAAGCAATGGTCTGAGTCTAGGAAGTGCAACCTTTAGCACCTTTTTCATTTTTTTGGCAAAACGGGACCCAAAAGCATATCTCGGGTTCACCTAGGATGCGCCCCGGTGTCCTATGGCACTCTGTGCGTCACCCAAATCAATTTCATGAAAATCAGGTCGGTTTGCTGGTAGGGCCCACAGTGGCCCTAGTGGGGCCCATTAGTGATCCTTAGGGGACCCATCAGTGGTGATGACATTTCTTGTGGTCGAACAAATTTGGAATGTTCGATCGATTTGATTCTTGAACTAGTAATCCTAGGATAAGAAATTGGATCAATTAGATCATTTTCATGTTTTCGGGATTCATGCCGAAATAGAGTTCGAAAATAAGTCCCGAGTGCACATGGGATAAATTTTCATCTCTTATGTCGATACAGGTACCATTTGAAATGATTTCGTGAAAAATCAAAAATTGAGTTGTTTGTGGCGCCCATAGGTGGGATCCATCAGTGGGGCTCACGTGTGGGGCCCACATGCCACATAGGTAGTGAATAGTGCCAGAACACCCATTTGCCTATAAATTCATCTCTAACTCTAGGGTTAAGGGGTTAACATTTTCTTGGTTAGGCAATTGTGAGTTGAGAGAAAATCAATATCAAAAACACAAAACAACAAAATCAAACAAAAAAAAAAATCAAATAAAAAACACAATCTAAACTCAATTTCTCTTAAGAGTTTTCTTAGTTTGATTTTGTGATAGAGTGTTTCTAGGATAGTCAGTGACTTTTACACACACAAACACTTCCAAAAACGAAATCAACACACAAACTTGGATCATCTTCAAAGATCAAGTGTTCTTGAGGTGTTCATCAAACTTCAGGCAATCCATCAATTTTCCTTCAAAACAAGGCAATTGAAAGTCTAAAACTCTATCTCTTTTGTATTTCTATTTCATTTTGGTGTTAAATCATAAAAAATTGAGTTATTTATGAGAGAAACCCATAAAACCTCAATTTTGTTGAAATATGTAGCTTTCTAGGCCAATATGGCGCAAGGAAGTTGCATCTAGGACAAGGCAGATGCAATAGACTCGCACCAGTTAGAATTGACTCATGTCAGTTAAGCCCAAAAATCTCCATTTTTTATTTTTTGATGTTTATGGACTCTTGTTAGCTTGGTATGGGATGAAAATCACTTCCAATGGTGTGAGATCATCAATTCAGAAGCAAAATTATCAAAACATTGGGCCATTTGCGAGAGGAGCCCACAAAAACCCATTTCTGTAGAAATCTATAGATTTCTAGGGTGATCTGGCGTAAGCCAAACACATCTAGCGCAGGGCACTTGATTCTAGCGTGTGCCAGTTGCAAGTGGCTTGGGCCAGTTGAATATCGCTCATGCCATTTGAGCTTAAAAATTTGCAGATTTCTAGTTTTCTTACTTTTTTGGATTTTCTGACATTTATGAACTCCAATTACCTTGGTATGGGAAGAAAGTCACTTCCAGTGGTGTGAGAACATTAACTCAGAAGCCAAATAACTTAAAAAATACCAAATCATGCTTAGATTCTAAGATCAAAGTGGGTTAAGGCCTAAGGGTCGAAAATCCATGCTTGATCCAGATGGGTGCATTAATGATTTTAATCTTGTTTCTTGCAATGATTTGTGAATTTTGTTCATCTAAGAAGATGAATATTGTGATCATGAGCTTGAAACAATGTTAAAATTATTATATTTTTATTTTTCCAATTATTTATTTATGCACATTTAATTATTGCTCTATAATATATATTATATGTTGTTCATCTAACTCACTAATATTTCTAACATTTCTGACATTAATTTTCATTCTGGAGTTTATTGTTTATTGTTAATTTGAGTAATTTATTGTATTTTTGGACTAACGTTTGTGTTTTGATGATTTTTTATTAATTCTTTCATTAATCATGTTGTATGAATGTTTGAACGTGTTACATTTGTTGAATATGTTTGCTGTAATTTTTGAGTTTAATGTTACATTTGTCCAAATGGTTCGTAATAATTTTATTTTTATTGATTTGTATTAATTAAATAAATAATGGGAATATGTAATGGGATAAATGGGTAGAATGTATTTTAGGAGGTTTGTAATCCTTTCTCCTTTCTCCTTCCTCCTTTTTTGTGAATGTTTAATTTTCATGCTTGACGAATGTTGTGAATGATAATAATATGCTTGAATGGCATTATCTTTAAAATTGCATAAAATGATTTTACATCACAAATTAAATTAATTAATAAATAACGAATATTTGAACAACTAGGAAGCCAGTTTTAGACCGGGCGGAATGGGTGCCTTTTCCATATCCGTACTCAACTCCTGAACTCACTCTGGTTAAAATTGGATTAATTAATTTCAAAGAATTAATTAATTCGAGAATTTTTCCTAATTTAGTAAAATATGATGGCGATTCCAACATTTTTAAAACTTTACCAAAGTAAGGGCACTATTCCCTGAGGATTAAAATAAGATTGGATAAAATAAATTTTATTGAATAAACCAAGCCTGTTTGATTCAGTGTACTCAAGTGACTCTCGAGAAAACCATAGGCTAAAGCTACCAGTTAGGTGATTCCTTATTAATTAAATCTAGCGATTGATTAATAATTCATGATTTAACAATATTGTATAAGACTATAATATGCGACCTCACGCCCTACCTTAGCTCATATTTGGACAAAGACTCAACCTCTTTAGTCGACAACTCACTATGGAGCTCCGATCTGATCGCATCATAAGCACGAGGGTACAATCAATAAAACTTAGACCTTTGTCAATTAAGCTCAATCCATCTGGCAAATTATCAATTGTCAAAAGCCCATTCCGTCCAACACTATGCCTACTTGAAGCAAGTCCATCTACCAAACTAACCCCAGTCTGCCTTGTAAAACCTCAAAACCAGATTTCAAACTAAGCCTAAAATCAGGCGGCAAACTAGTAAGCTTACTCTAAAAGTGGCACTCTTAAAACCCTACCATCCTAATAGATGGTAGAACTTTATATGTCCTGATCCTCATTTAAACAAGGTATGAAGGCATACCTATGAATTTAGCCTAGGTAGCGGGCCCCCGACCAAATTGACCGATCGGGACTTAGGGGAATGTGTTGCATGACCTAGAACCCTTGATAATGAGGCTAGAGTCAGGCTCCCCTCTGAAATACACACCTTTATTCCAATCGCTTACTTTTAATGCGCTATATTTCACATATTGCCACGCATTATAAGTATGTTCGTGCATCGATAAACTAACATTCATCCAAAATAACACTTTTTGACTTTCAATTGAAACCAAACTATTGATCCGCATACAAATGAAGTCAAAAACCTAGTCCTATAACTCAATGATTTGAGACTAGTGTATTTTATCCATTTTGGCACACTTAAGGAGTCAAACACAGGGTTGTTACCTTATATTTTCCTTAAAAAAAAAAAAAACAAATTAAGATGGTTACTCTAACACACCACACGCAGTCCAAGCACTCTAAAAAGCCAACCAGGCATCATTTAAGCGCTAAACAAAGCCATAAAAACTAATAAATTGATAATCAAATCAATTAATCAAACAGACAAGTCACACCAGAACTAGATAAAATCAAAGGTGAGAGGGACCGCAGCGAGGTTTCGTCCAGTCTTGGCTTTTCACTTTTCTATGATGAACTGACAAATGGGCTCTTCCAGTCAGACTCCATACTTCGGATCTTTCCCACAGTACTCGGGAGGAGTGGCGTGCACCACACGTAGTGTTGTGGTGCCACTACTCATTAGCGTGTGCCACTTCTGATTAGTCAAAAGAACGTGGTTGATCATAGGTTTCCCTCATAATCAACACTAGGAAAGCGTTTTTAACGCATTAAAGGCTAGAAAAGATGAAGAAAATAGTTCAGGCTTTCATAGGTTATTTGATTGTGTTAAAAACCAAAGACTTTTATGGAAATGGACCAAGAAACCCAAAAGTTTTCAAACTTATTAGATGATCTCAGTTTTGAGTTGAAGATATTTCATCACGAGATTCAGGGAATTTTTTTGATGGAAAATGATCAAACTTTTGATTTTAGGTTAGAACCATTGGGTGACCTTAAGTTCAAAGTTGAGTTTTCAAAATGATCGAGTTTCCCTTAAGTAATAAAAAAGACCCTACTCCATCTCTTAAACTCTTGGCCAATTTATAGCAAATGGGGAGATGAAGTGGCCTTTCATGGGATTTAGGTGGCATGTGCCACTAGTCGGTCCAAGAATCGAATTGGTCCCATTTTTACTAAATCGATCTGAATGGCATGCAAAATGAGACAATGCACCAAGACGCATCCTAGGGGGACCCAAGGCATTTCCCAGGCCTAGTTTTGCTGCGAAACCTGGGTAACCCGAAAAAGTAAAAGTAGTTAAATAAATTGCTTTTCTAATACATGGATCATCGGTCCAAGAATTATAACAAATGACCCTTTTAAGGGAAAAAATTGGGCATCTACGGTTTTGTTCAGTAATAGCTTTTTAAGTAGTTTAAACTATAAAGACTATTTTTTATAGTATACAGTAACATAGCGCTTGAATTAGAAATTAAAGGTTAATATATTGTTTTATTTTTTATATCTACAGTAACATAGCATTTACATAAGATTTTAGAGGTTAATGTAGTATTTTATAAAAGGTTAACATTATAATGTTTAGTTTTTCATGTTTTATACTACTAAAACCTACTAAAACAAATAATAGCTACCAAAACAACTAACTTTGCTGAATAAATCTACCGATATCCGAAAGCCCATTCAGGTACTATAAGGCCCATATAGGTCATGGCTCTCCCACTATGACAATCTCCACACCCAAAGCTTGAACTCAAGTCCTTTAGTTAAAGGAAAAGGAGTCCCAACTACATTCGAGTTGAGTAATGTAGCACTCATATAGGGGACGACTCTCCCAACGTGTCAATTTATAGTACTTTATTTTTAATATAATTCTAACCGCTTTTTCCTAAAAAATTAATTTTTTATAATTTACTCGACACACTATCCGATACTTGCCCTTGAAATGAAAAACATAAGTATTTACCACCTAGTGAAATATAAAAGTATAGGTTCCTTACTTTTGTCACTCTCTCGAGCAAAAAATGTTTATGTGCAAAGTGAAACAAACAAAAAGTGGGTAAAGAGCTTATAAAAAGGTAAGGTTGTAAATGCATCTGCCAATGTAGTCAAACGCACAGTCATCATGATATTTGACTTAATATTTTATAATCAAGAGCAAATTAATATTATTTATTTTTAAAAATGTCTTGCTTTTAGAGTGTAATTTGAAAATAATAGTATGCAAAAAAATTATGCTGACTAGTTTATAATAAAAAGTATATTGATATTTAAAATATCTTACTTTTAAAGTGTAATTTTGACTATTATAAATAATGGCATACAAAAAATTATATTTGAAAATAAATATTTTATAATTAAAAGTATATTGTTATTATTTATTTTTAAAATATCTTTCTTTTAAAATAATTTAAATTTTCATCCTTTAAAATGGAAAGTACATATTAGGGAAAGTAAAGATAAAGCTCACAGTCAGGAATTGGATTTTTCTGAAAATAGAGTTCTTATGTCAATAAAATACCAAAATCATCCTTTTGTCAAATTATTTTCCTTAGGAGATTTTGTAATCAAGTGCTCGAGATTTTGATAAAAGTAATGCTCTCCCCAAAACTATTTCCCAATATAATGTCATTTCAAAACTATTTACCAATCTAATATTTGTTTTGACATGGAGAGAGAGAGTGTGTGTTGCACTGAAACCACCAGCTCAATTGGTGATTTCAGTGCAATAGAAAAAGTAACCCGTATTGACAAGCAATCAATAATATGAATGAACAATAAATTTTATTTCTTATTGAGACCACCAATCTAATTGGTGGTTCCAATAGAAAATGAACATTTTAAGTTCTCAATTTGCCTTTTACTAAAACACACAATTCGTTTGGTGGTTTTAGTACAACCATGGGATGTGACCACTAGTCAACAAAAAGTATGGTGAGAAATAGTGTTTTGTTAAGAGTCCGCTAGATTAATTAGTGGTTTCAATAAAAAAATATTTATTCGCTGGAAATATTTTTCAATCAAAACACATATGATCTGGTGGTTTTAATTTACAATTGTTTCAAGTTAGGTAATAACAATTTAAGTTTCCTTACATAGTTAAAAGTTACCAACTGTAATAAAGTGGCTTAATAACTAATGCATGAAAAATTAATCATATTAAGTCTATTCACATGTCCTCCCGTACCACACCTTGGAGGCGTCCTATTACGACATGGATTTTGGCGTATTGCATCTTCTCTAATACCTTGATTTTCTTCTCCATGCTCTAGTACCATATATTCATAGATGGTTGTTATGGGCTACCAAAAGTTAAATGAGTCTGTTGATCGTGTGTCATTTAAATGAGTGCCTAGCATGAGATGTAGATCCATCACATGTGCCAAAAGACGCCACAGAAGTATTGAAAGTAAGTACTGTATATTGAAACGGCGTTGCCTCACCTATTATGGGGAAAGAAGTATGGGCTTGCTGGGTTTCCATCATCGAAGTGTAATCAATATTCGATAGCATTTCTAATGCTATAAATGGTACAATCCACTCAGGTTGTGGTGCAGAAGATGATGTGTCAGACATATTAGGGCGATAACATTCATAATAATTATATGTCATAGGGGGAGGGACGTGAGGTAAATCGTCTACTAGCAGGACTTCAACTGGAATACGTTTAGATGTTATTTCATGTCTCCTTCACCTCTATAGTTCTTTTAGTATTTAAACATGAGGAAACTCTATAGATGGAGGGGCATGTTAAAGCATGGGATGAGTTTCGATACAAATTTGATGCATTCAACGATGTTTCCACCCTGAAAAATTCAATTGACATACTTAGAACGTTAATAAAGTCAATTTTTGATGCTATGTCAAAGTATAATATATTTAGACTAAGATGCAAATATTAACTACATAATGAGTTAGAAAATTACATGAAACCATAAGGTGTGCCAGATTCATATGGTTTCGGCCGTTGAAAAACTGGTGCAATTGTTGTGAGGTGTTCTCATTTCCAAAGTTGTGTAAGTATTGTACATCCTCCAATTTGCACAGTAGAAGGATTTGTCGCACAACATATTTCTCTATAAAGTCAAGCTAAACATGTTGAACCTCAACTATAATTTCCTAATTGTTCTAGGTCTTTTAATAGTGGAAGGAACATCAAATGTACCTCATTAGTTGTCTTTGATGGAAATATAAGGCCCCTGATGCAATGAAGAATAAATGCACATACAAAATTTTGGACAATATCATATGTTGCATCATTTGACAACTGGCCAAAATGTTTTGACAACCGTACAAGTGATAATCGGTTACCACATAAAGTAGTCTCTAGGGGATGTCCATGTTGCATTGCTAGCAACTCTTGATTAAGTGGACCAGGTTGAATAAAATTTCCTTAACGATTATGCCCTTCCATCTATAAATATTAAATATAAAATATGCAATATACAAATCCAATAAAAAATAAAAGCATTATATCATTTAGGAGTGTTATCATCTATATATATAATAATTAACAAAGATAAGGACTGTCAATATATTGTGCAATGAAAATAGTAGATGTTGAACAAACATATATATGAACAAAAATAAAGTATATGCATTCATAATGAGCTAGCAACACAGGGCAAGCAGACCGATAAATACTTTTGAAAATCATCATCACTACTATCTGATGAAAAATCTAAATTTTAGATTCATCAATAGTGTCATTTTGACTACGATCTAAGCCAGGATTTGAGTGGTACTTATCAAGTCATTGTTGCATCACTTTAATTTCTTTGCGCAATTATTCTTTAACTTTGGCAACCTCTACCTTCGTGGAACAAGGCAACTTGACAGAATGTACTTTTCAAATGACTATTTCTTGATATCTACAATAGGCTTCCATCTCACATCTTACTTCCCATAACCTTGTTCATTAATGGATGTTATTAGATAATTTCAACCGACCGAAATTTTTGAAACTCCTAGAATACGGCCCATAAAAAATGTGCCCTGCTTTTCTTGGCCACATCCAAGAATAATTATTAGTATTGTTCGTCCCTTACCATACCACATAACACAATTTGGGTCTACAAATATATCAATTGATAAAATGTTATCTTGTTTAGGAATTGTTAAACGTTGCATAATTCAAATTATTAACTTTATGAAATTTAGCCTGCTACAAATAATATAATTTATTTAAATAACGTGCATGTTTAATATATCACAACTTTAATTTTAGTAAAAGAAATCTCATAAAATTAGTAATACAGTCATACATCATTAAATCAATAATTGTACATTCATAAATAATTTAAATAAAGTAATGTCTAAGTATTAATAATAACAATATTACATATAAAATGAAATTACATCTCAATTTAAAACTAACTCTATTTGGGCACCTTTTCTTGTTGTGTCCACCTTGCCTATAAAAGACTACAACATTGCCTACTTCTAGATTTAGTAATATCCATTTCATTTCTAATGTGAGTAGATTTTGGTCTCCCTTTTTTCATTTCAATTCCATGTTTAGAATGATTATTGATCCTGTAAATTGGCCAATAATCTTCATGTGCCAATGGAACAAAATGACTTTCATAACATTTTAAGGGCGTTGACTAATGCGTAAACCTTACCAACATGAGTCCAAAAATTAATGTGCAAGTGATTGTAGGCAACAATAGAGTGTAAACATGGCATTTTTGTCCCCTGAAACTTGCCACACTCATACTCTTCTTTTGAAAGATTTACAATTTGAGTATTGCCACCTTTTTTTCTCACAGGATCATATCCTATTAATACCCAACAAACTCCAATGTGACTATTAAACTTATGACGATTTTCTTTTTTTCCCCATCTCCACATCTCCTTCATACATTCTGGAGTGTAAGTATTCCCATCATAAAGGTCATGTAAATAAAGGATTCTCCTTTCTTTGAAGTACTTAACAGACCGAGCCAATGTATGTTGCATAACATATGTTATCGACATTTGTCTCACCCCTTAAATACACTATTTACACACTCTACAACTTTAGTAATTAAGTATTCATATCTTCTGTTGCCATCATGTGCCAATGTCCATTTCTCAAATGGACATTGTATTGCCCAATTAAATTAAGGCTCATCCTAATCAAAGATAGCTTGCATTCATTTGTTAAACTTTCAAAGTTGATATGTGTTCCATACATCCATTAGAAGTATTCAAATATAGTTGGTCATTAAATTAGTACTGTAATGCATCATATTGTTAAAGTTTGCTTATCAGTGCTATATAATAAATTTTTTATTGCAATATTCCTATGCACTGCATTATAGTTGCTTGCAAAGTGGTAGAGACAATAGTGATGATAGGCAAGAGGTTCCTACCAATCCATTGATTCATGTCGCATAACAGATGTAATATCAATATGGCAATTTGATATCAGATGTATACCATGTTTATTAGTGATGTGTTGTTGTATGCAGTACATAAACCAACTCCAACTATTTTTATTTTCTTCCTCAACAATGGCAAAGGCAACTGAGAATAACTTGTTATTGTCATCCACTGAACTTGCAATCAATAGTGTCTGCCAAAATAATATTCCATTAACAAGAAGTATCTGCTTGCAATACCTAAACCCATCAATACAAGGCTTAAAAGCCCAAAAAGCCCTTTTAAAAGTCCTCTTCAATGGATTATTCAAATGCTCCACTATTAACTCTGTCATAGTCCTTGGATTGTAAGTTTGGAGAGCATCGAAATACAACAACAACTTGGCATAGGAGTATTCCCAATTACCAAAAACATGAGCCATGGCAAGCTTCTTTGCATACTATGCTTTCTTATAAGAAATCTCAAAATGAAATCAATTTTGAATTTCTTCAATAATGACATTGACACTTAATTTTAGTTTTGTCCCAATTATCTCCAAAATGCAATCACTCATTAGACTAGAATCTAATTGCCTATAGTCTTGTGAAATTAGTGATGCACAATAAGTATATGGCCCTTCATAAACACTGGTTATTCAATATGATTTAGAATGTTTTTTTTATTGCTTGCAATCTCCATGGGTAACCTTCCCCAAACCTTGTTCACTTAGTAATCCAATAATTTGGCTAAGATTCTTCAACTTTATATGCAACATTATTTCTAATAGAGAATTTTCTAACTGCAACTTGAACGCCTCCCTTTGAATTAAAAATCAAACCCTTTCTCAATTCAAAAGTTTCATCTGAAGTCAAGTGCATATGAAGACTTTCTATTTGTTTTTCAGCATAGCCAACATCTAATTAGCTATAATGTGATTATGGAAAGATAAACTATTACTCTGGCACATGTTCAATACTACCACCTTGTGAAGTCACAACATTTAAATCGATGATTACATCATCATCATCATCACCATTAGAGTCAAATAAATCGCAATCCTCATCTTCGCCTCATCATCATTGTTAAGTGACATATAGTCATTGTTGATAACTGGATCGTCGAACATAGGCTCATGCTCTATTGAGACCCTTATACTTGGTTCACTGGGACCCACTTCATCACTATTGTAAACACTCACAAGAGATCTACATTATACAGGACTTAATGCAGTTTAGAAGTTTTGCATGTGCTGATAGGAAATTGGGTGTATTGCATTAAAGTCTCAACATCATTATCCAATATATCACCAAATCCCATGTCAATTTGAGTCTCAGGGTTTTGCATTAAATTATGAGATCCATTTGTCAATATCTCAACCTCTACATATAGTTCGGCATGTCTATAATCTTGAAAATTGTAAAGATTGTGTATAATCACTTCAACATTATCATCATCTCCGATATGTAATGAAGACCAGTACAATACTCCTTGCCCAAATACTAGATTCGTATAAAAATGCAGGCAATTTTCTTATTTGTTCTTATACCGATGGCAACCTTTATCTTATCAAACATCTCATTAAAAGTTGGCCTTTGATGAAACTTAAGTCATCGTGACATCAAGGTCTGAAGACTTTCTATTTGTTTTTCAGCATAGCCAACATCTAATTAGCTATAATGTGATGATGGAAAGATAAACTATTACTCTGGCACATGTTCAATACTACCACCTTGTGAAGTCACAACATTTAAATCGATGATTACATCATCATCATCATCACCATCAGAGTCAAATAAATCACAATCCTCATCTTCGCCTTGTCATCATTGTTAAGTGACATATAGTCATTATTGATAACTGGATCGTCGAACATAGGCTCATGATCTATTGAGACCATTATACTTGGTTCACTGGGACCCGCTTCATCACTATTGTAAACACTCACAGGAGATCTACATTATACAAGACTTAATGCAATTTAGAACTTTTGCATGTGCTGATAGGAAATTGGGTGTATTGCATTGAAGTCTCAACATCATTATCTAATATATCACCAAATCCCATGTCAATTTGAGTCTCAAGGTTTTGCATTAAATTATGAGACCCATTTGTCAATATCTCAACCTCTACATATAGTTCGGCATGTCTATAATCTTGAAAATTGTAAAGATTGTGTATAATAACTTCAACATCATCATCGTCTCTGATATGTAATGAAGACCAGTACAATACTCCTTGCCCAAATACTAGATTCATATAAAAATTCAAGCAATTTTCTTATTTGTTCTTATACCGATGGCAACCTTTATCTTATCAAGCATCTCATTAAAAGTTGGCCTTTGATGAAACTTAACTCGTCGTGACATCGAGGTCTGACTCGCGACATCATATTCAAAACCTAAAAACCCGAAGGTTGTCATAGCTTCCCAACGAATGATGAAGGATATGTCAAATGACATTGTCCCTCGATCTATATATAAAATTATCCTTGATGCCCGCAAATGAAATATATTATAAATTCATGACGTTCTTTATATATAAATCATTTTATAGTAGTTTATATAAGAAATACCATCATTATATACACTTTTTAGTACACAGGATCCTTTAATAAGGGAAGTGAAAAGCATACTCATACTCCAAATTATGATTATGATTATAGTTACAATTAGGATTTAGGGTTAAGATTTGATATTAGGGGTTAAAAAAATGGCTAAAGAATTAATTCTAAGGTCTAGATCTTAGAGTTTAGGTTAATTATGGAAATAACAGCAAAATTTATTATTCAATGAGGTTCAATCGAATTTTTATATATAATATTTTTAAATAGATTATTATTTTTCAAATGTGTTAGGCAATTTAATTATTTTAATTAACATATTAGGTCTTTAGGTTTAGAAATAAAGAGGCATAAAAATTAGAAAATCAATAGGCCAAATTTTAAGAGGCCCAAATTTTAAAAAAGGCCCACATTTTACGAAAAACCCAAAAGTTGAATCAAACCGATTTTCATTCGATTTTATAGGCCAGTTTCTTAGATTTTATGCAACCCAGATCAAGCACAGTCCGATTTTCGATCAAATCAACCAATTAGGTCCAATTTTTAGAACCGTACTAGACACTAACAAATATCATAAAAAGACTCTGTGTGTGTGTGTATGTGTGTGTGTGTGCGCGTGCGCGTGCGCGCGCGCAAGTGTGTATGGATTTAAAGAAAATGAAATCACACAATTGAACTAAAAAAAAATTATAAACAACATTAGCATAATAAAATTAAATAAACAACTTTCACTTTTTCTAATTCAGTGACAAAATGACCGAAATTAATTATTTTTTATAATTGTGTGTTAACTTTGATCACATGGTCATAAAGCTTTTTGGATGCTGGATTAAATCTAAACTCATACAATTCTTTTCACATTTCTTTCACCTTCTCCTTAGCAAAACATCCTCTAATAACTCTTGGTCGTATAACAAAAGTGTTGACCATGATTTTAGCACCAGGCTATAGAAAATTTCGCTACGATTCCAACAGCACAAGAATCAGCTCAATCAGACGTAATTTAAGCCTCAAACAGACTTCCAAAAGCCTGAAAGCCAAGAAACAAAAGGGGAAGGCCATCCTAGTAATTAGCCAGGATCGGCGTCGGCCAGCCTAGCAACGGCTCTGATCACCCCAACAGCAGTGCCGATTAGCCTGCCACCGGGACCCTCCACTGGCGAGCAAGTTTATTTACATTATTATTATACGTGCAATAACGCTTCACCTTGCATAATATGGATTCCAAACATTCATGATTTGGATGTGAATGAGTCGAATTACTTATCCCTCGATCTATTAGTGAACTATCTCTCCATGGATTGTGAGAGATGTTCCACTAGAAATATTAGGAATTAATTCCAATTCGACTTGACTAATCTAGTATATTTTCCATATTCATAGGAGCGCACCTATATTTCTGATTTACAAGTATGATATATATTGGGCATTTCTAGAAAAAAGAAAAATAGAGGTTTCATTTTAAAATGGAAAAAACGATACAAATTCGATACAAATATACAAAATATACAAATAAATAAACTAAAAGAAAGTATCAAAATAGAAAAATTTTATAAAGTTTTTTTGAGTGAAAACAGATCTTCAGCGCTGACCAGATCGGCTCAACCACCCCCTTTTCCTATAAAAGGCACACTTTCCCCCTTCGTTTCCACACCTCTTGCTACATACCATTTTTCAAGCATCAATGACTCTCATTCTCACTTTTGCAATTTTACGATCATAAAGTTTGACTTTGCCCATCTTCTATAATTGAGTTTAAAGCCTAACTTGACTCTCAAAAGTCGATCCTTTCGACTTTCAATCACACTTTGACCTTCTTCAAAGCTACTAGTAAAGTGATTTATTATTAATTAAATCTAGTGATTGATTAATAATTTGTCACTTAATAATATTATATAAGACTATATACGTGTCCTCATGCCTTACCTTAGCTTATATTTAGAGGAAGACTTGACCTCCTTGGTCGACAACTCATCATGGTGCTTTGATCAAGCCACATCACAAGCACGAGGGTATAATTACTTAAACTCAGACTTTCAATCAGCTTACCAACTATCAAGCCTAGTCCGCCCGACACTATGCATGCTTTAAGCCCAGTCCGTTCGACAAACTAAGCATGGTTGGTCCAACAAAACCTCAAAAAAAATTTTCAAAACTAAGCTCAAAATCAAGAGGAAAATCAATAAGGCCACTCTAAGAGTGACACCTTCAAAATCCTATCATCCTAATTGATGGTAGAACTTTGTGCATCCTAATCCTCATACAAATGAGGTACGAAGGCATACCTACGAATTTCAGCCTAAGTAGCAAGCCCCCGACCGAACTGACCGGTCCGAACTTAGGAAAACATGTTGCACGACCTAGAATCCTCGATAACGAGGCTAGAGTCAGGCTCCCCTCTAAAATACACACTTTTATTCCAATTGCTTACTGTTAATGCACTATATTCTAGATATTGCCATGCATTATAAGTATGTCCATGCATTAATAAACTAACATTCATGCAAAACAACGTTTTTTTATTTTCAATTTAAACTCAAAATGTTGATCTACATGCAAAAAAACTGAAAACTTAGTCGTTGAACTCAATGATTCAAGGTTAGTGCAATTTATCTATTGTGGCACATAAAAAGAAATCAATCACAAGGTTCTTACCATATATTTTCGCTAAAAATAAAAGTAATATAAGGTGGTGACTCTAACACATCACACATAGTCAAAGCGCTCCAAAGTATCAACCAAACATCACTTAAGCGCTAAATAAAGCCATAAAAAATGATAAAATTGATAATCAGATCAATTAAACAGACAATTAAGCTGCATATATGGCTAAAACAAAACGAACCGAGAAGGGATCACAGTAGGGTTCTGACCAGTCTTGACATTTTTGGTTTCTCTATAATGACCAACCAATGAGACCGTCCATTCATACTCCACCCTTCGGGTCTTTGCCATGGCGCCCGAGGGGGGGCTCACAAAAAACAACCATCTATTAATGATAAAAATAAAAGTAAATAAAAATATTTGATTACATTTTTAACTCCAAATCATATTATTTGCATTTTTCAGGTTATGAAGAAAAAGTATTTTTTTCGAATAAAAAAACTCTAGTTTTAACTAATTTTAATATGTGTTTAAGTTTTAATATATGGTTCATTTTTTATCAATTTACCAAAAATATATAGCACATTGTCAGTATGTGATATACAATATTATTATTATTATCTACTTTTATAATCAATATATAGAAATCAATAAAAAATTATTACAAGTAAAAAATATATAAATATCATAAATATTCATAATATATACTACATATCTATTAAAAAAAATATACATACCATAAATATATTAAAGATATGTACTAGAAATATACTAAAAATATTAAAATATATACTAGAAAAGCATATAATAGAAAAACTGTAAAAATATATATTAGAAATATATTAAAATTATATACTAGAAACATACACTAAAGATATAATAGAAATATTCTCAATATCTAGAAGACAATATCTAAAAAATATCATACTAGAAATATTCACAACTACTAGAAAACTTATTCCAGAAATATAAAATTAAACATATTTGAATATGGCAATGGTCTATATTATATAAATATTCACATTAACAAAAAAAATAAATATTCATGTTTATTCCACCAAATAAATATTTATGAACTTTTATTATTTTTCATTTATTACTAACTTTAAAATTTATTTATAATTATATATAATAAATATACCTTTAGAACGCAAAAAACTAAGCCCAAACGCCAATTTCTAAATGCAAAAAAAAAAAAAAAAAAAAAAAAAAAAAAAAAAAAAAAAAAAAAAAAAAATTAAAAGAAAA
>CANUEP010105600.1:0-27241 GCA_947857235.1 Jatropha podagrica
CGTTTTCTTTTTTATTATGTTTTGTTTGCAAAAAATTTATTTAATTTTTTTTTTTTTTTTTTTTTTTTTTTTTTTTTTTTTTTTTTTTTTAAATTGAACTTATAATTTTAAATTATTAGTTTTTTTTTTAAGTATTAGGCAAGGGGATTCAAACCTAAGTCTATAATTATATCACATATGCACTTATCACTAAACCATATCTAGAATTAGGCTTGAATTTATGGTCAGGTCTAACTATTACTAAATAAATAGAAATGGGGATTGGCCAGAAACCATAACACTCGTATGCCCTTTAACTTTTTAATTCCCAATATTGTTTAGGAAACAAATAAAGTTAATGCATTGGACAAATAGAATCGTATGTTTCTCTTAGTAATTTCAATGCCATAAAATAAATATTGCTTTTATGTGACTGCGTTGTTACATTTTGTGCTAGCTTTCTATTCTTTTCATATAAATTGTGGAGGGGGAGCAACTACTATTAATAGAAGCTTATATGAAGACGATATAAATGAAGGTGGACCTTCAAGATTCTATCAAAGTAGAACTAACTGGGCGTTTAGCAATACTGGCAATTTCATGGATGATTCCATCAATGCAGATTCCTACATTGCCACAAACACAACAAAGCTCTCCGCTGGCACTTCTGCGTTATACATGACTGCACGCATTTCTCCAATCTCTCTTACTTATTATGGTTTCTGCATGGGAAATGGGAACTACACTGTTGGTCTCCACTTTGCAGAGATAATGTTTTCTAACAACAATACATTTAGTAGCCTTGGAAGGCGCATTTTTGATATTTACGTTCAGGTATGTAGCTTAGCAAATTATAATATAATATTCCGATGGAATAACGATGTATTAGCGATAGATAATTAGCCGTGGAAGGGACATCTTTGACAAGAAATTTGTTTGCTGTCAGTAACTCTATTTATTGGTGGAACATTGCAAATTGGCGAACTAATTAATATGTAATAATTGTCGATTTCCTTGAAGTGTAATATTCGTGTAAAATAGTTGATGTCATAGTTATGTTATCTTTGACAGGGAAAGCTTATGCAAAAGGATTTTAACATTGAGGATGAAGCTGGTGGCGCTGATAAGGCAATTATAAAAAATTTTACCGCCATTGTTACAAGTCAAACATTGGAGATACGCCTTTATTGGAATGGAAAAGGTACAACTGGAATCCCTAATAGAGGAGTGTATGGTCCTCTTATATCTGCCATCTCTGTCATTCCAAGTGAGTTAAATGACCTTTTTAAGCTTCCACTTCTAGTGTAAATCATTGTTTTTAACATTGCTTTTCTTTTTCATGCTTTCCTGAAATGAAAAATCCTTTTAATATTCTTTCCACATGCAGATTTTGTTCCCCCTTCGGAAGGTACTAGTAGCAGCATTTCTGCAGGCACCGTGGTTGGTATTGTGGTTGCTGTAATAGCTGTCATCTTCCTGGTTCTATGTGTCCTCTGGTGGAAAGGTTGTCTATGGCGTAAAGATATAATAGATCAAGGTATTTCTGATTATTCACTTACTTGTTTATGTTGCCATTTCTACGGTTTTGCTCTTCATTTGAAATTTTTGAATTGATGCGTCAACTTTTTACTCCAAGAAAAATTAACTAATACATATTTATTTTACTTGGATGAAATGTTATTTATTTCTATAAATACTGTTTCAAGTTTCCATGGAAAACTCTGAGAAAAGTCTATCTCTTCAACAGATTTAAGGGGCCTAGACTTACAAACAGGTTCATTTACATTGAGACAAATAAAAGCTGCAACAAACAACTTTGATCGTGCTAATAAAATTGGAGAAGGTGGTTTCGGTCCTGTTTATAAGGTATAAAGTATAAAGTTACACTTTCCAAAATGAAAGACCTTACACTTTGTTTAATGAAACACAATACAATGTAATTAATGTATCTCTAATATAAATATTGCACTACAGATTAATTTAATACAATTTGATTATATGTATTCCATCACAGCTCACCAAATGTTCAAATATATCTTCTTTAATGCAGGGCCTCCTTTCAGATGGCACTGTAATTGCAGTAAAGCAGCTTTCATCAAAATCAAAGCAAGGAAATCGCGAATTTGTGAATGAAATTGGCATGATTTCTGCTCTGCAACATCCTCACCTTGTAAAGCTCTATGGATGTTGTATTGAAGGAAATCAACTATTGCTAGTGTACGAGTATATGGAAAATAACAGCCTTGCTCGTGCTTTGTTTGGTAATTCTATCAAACATATGTATCCTAACTAAATATATAACTATATATCAACCTCTTTAGGCTTACTTTAAGTATGATGACTTGAAAGGTCCTGAAGAACACAGACTGAATTTGGATTGGCCCACAAGACAAAAGATTTGTGTTGGTATAGCAAGAGGTTTGGCTTTTCTTCATGAAGAATCAAGGTTGAAGATCGTACATAGAGACATAAAGGCCACCAATGTGCTTCTTGATAAGAATTTGAATCCAAAGATATCTGACTTTGGTTTAGCCAAGCTTGATGAAGAAGAAAATACCCACATAAGCACTAGAATTGCTGGAACCTTGTGAGTTTCTGTTCTTATATCTTACTCCACATCCTACTTCTTTACCTAGGCTTAAGATGATCCACTATACTTTGCTAGACTCTCACAGATGAAGTTGTGTCAATATATTACTTACAATTATTACCCAAAAAAAAAAAAAAATTTATTGTGAAATGGGTCTCTTTTTTTTTTTTAAATGTAAAAATGGGTATGTGAAGGTTCTAAGTTTAAGTATATGTAAGGTATTGAATTTTTATTCAAAAAGGAAAACAAAAATATAAATGCCTGATATATTATATTATTGATCTTATTGCAGTGGATATATGGCACCTGAATATGCAATGCGTGGTCATTTAACTGATAAAGCAGACGTTTACAGTTTTGGAATTGTTGCCTTAGAGATTGTTAGTGGAAGAAGCAACACTAGTAACCGACAGAATATGAAGAAGGATGACTTTCATCTTCTTGATTGGGTAAGATATAGAACCAATTCGATTCAATTAGATTTTGATTTTGAATACTAATTGGTTTGGCTTGACTTTCCTCTTAAAAAATTAAGTTTATTTAATTTGTACTAATTGGGTTTGATTTAAACTAAATCAACTGAATGTTTATCTCTAACTATATATCTTTGTTTAATTTTTCTTAGGCATGTGTTTTAAAAGAGAAGCGGAGTTTATTAGAGCTAGTAGATCCAAGACTAAATAAAGACTACAACAAAGAACAGGTTGAGACAATGATTCGAGTGGCTCTTTTATGTACTAATGTCTCTCCAGCAGTTAGGCCTGCAATGTCTTCAGTTGTGAGCATGCTTGAAGGAAAGGCTTCAATTCAAGACTTGGAATTGGATTCAAGTGGTTTACATAATGATTCCATGGTTGAAGCAATGAGAAAACATTTTCAGCAAATCAGTGAACAGAATACAATCGACAGCCAAACTCAAAGTATGCAATTGGAGGGCCCTTGGACTGCTTCTTCTACATCTGCTAGGGATCTTTATCCAGTATCTTTAGGTTCTGAATACTGGGAACATAGAAATTTGATAAATAGTTAAATTTATCAATTGCATGTTTTGGACTTCAATTGTAATAAAAGGACATTTGAATATGTGACAAATCATAATTGGTTTCACAAAGTTAGATTATGCACAATACAAATAGGATGGTAAACATTAACGTCAATCAAATATACAAACCCTTTGTATCTTTTGTTTTCTCTCATGTTTCTCATTACCTTTTTCACTTTACACTCTTCGTGTCTTCTCAAGATTGAAAACATTTGCCTGTATATCCAAAAACTTTGATGATGGCTCATTGAAGCCAGTATATCCAACATTTGCATTTGATTTCAGGTGTTTTACTTGTGGGAGCCGAGAATTAACAAGCGGAAATAATCTAGGATCAAGACAAGTACGAAAGCAATTCACATACAAATCACACAAGAACTAATCTGTTGTAATGTAGAGTCGCTCACCGGTGTTCTTTCTAGATGTCTTTTAGTCATCCTACAGCCTCTTACCATGTGACCTTAATCGATTCTATGAATCCTATTTTTTAGAAAAACATAATACATCTTGTTTTTTCTTGAATACTTTGTTATCTCTAACATGTGGGTAACAAATGATAAGATTAATCATTGGTAACACAGTTGATATTTTAAATAAAATAGATCATCTTTTTTTTTTAATTAAAATTAATAAATAAAATTTTGATTAAAAAATTAATCTATTATTTATTTAAAATACATAATCCACGTCTGCTCCAAAAAATTTTATCACAACACGGGCCGCATGAGTAAATTAATAAGGCTACAAATTATAATAAGAATCCATATAGGACTATATGCTTATTATAATTCATCATAAATTTTTAAACTAAAAAAATTTGATGATTGAACTCCTTATTAATTTAACTCTTCATAACATAATAATTCATATTTCCCATGTAAAGACTACAGATGCTTGTCAAATAAAATAAATCACTGACAATTTATTTAAATAACTATTTTAATCTTTAAGATTATTTCTTAACTTATTTCATGTATTGGATTAGAAATCCACGAGTTTACACAATGAAATCTTAAAAGCAGATCATCATTCTCTAAACCGAGATATGGATTCTATCATTAATTAATATTTCACAAATATAAATTGTCTTTGCCTAATTCACCGATAATTATTGTCCCCATAAATAGATCTCACTCTTTAATGAATTAAAGCACAAAACAATGTATATTTGCTCATATTAATTAAATCAAGATTAAGAACATAATCCTAGAAAATATATTTTAATAGTCAGTAAAAAATAATCATTCTCTACTTGGTGCAGTTAGACATATACTAACACCATGATTACAAAATATGCTGAAAAATTTAATGTAAATCTCCAATTAAATACATAAAAATAATTATTTAAAGAAATAAGACTACGTTTGCATGGTCAATAGCATGTCTCTATCATTGACGTGATGATTTGAACATTCAAGTAATGAAAAAACATTTTCAATGAACTGAAACAGAACCAAAGTCACAGTATGCAATTGGAAGGCGCTTCGAAATATCTTGACCATTTTATCTTGAAGCTTATCTTTTCGACCTCTTTAAGCTTATCTTAACAATTTTGTCCAGCTTCTTAGGGTTTCATACATCAGCTCTTTCTCTTATCTAAATGATGAGGATCATTACATTTATATCGACAAGTGTAATTCCAACACTACGCATTAAAATAAAAGGATAAAGAACAAAATACATAACAAACCACATTATCTCATTTAGGAGTGTGAATAGTTAATAACATTATTTTTTTTTTTCCACTTTGCCATAAGTATTTTATATTATAATAATCCATGCAACTAATTAAATCTTGAAATTTTTGTAAATCTAGAATTTTAAACTATAATCCATACACATCAAAATGTAGTCTAATAGTAAGTGCATGTACAAATTGACAATAGATTCAAATTTAAATTTTTTTTCTCTATACTAAAAAAAAAAAAAGAAATCTTGATAGGTGTTGAGATCATAAAAGTTAATTTATGTTCTTTTT
Organism: Jatropha podagrica; assembly: GCA_947857235.1. Taxonomy (NCBI): domain Eukaryota; kingdom Viridiplantae; phylum Streptophyta; class Magnoliopsida; order Malpighiales; family Euphorbiaceae; genus Jatropha; species Jatropha podagrica. Next base: position 5,590 of record CANUEP010105600.1, read on the forward strand.
AACAAGACAAGTGCTAAGAATGATTATTAACTAGCAAATAACTCTAAACAAACAATATAATTTAATTTACCGGCAGCAATAAAAATTAAAAGACCATAGTTTAATTACTAAACTGTACAAGTGAGGTTCATTTAAATTAGATGGTGAGTTTTTATAATATAATCTGAAAGTCTGATTACAGTTATATTATATTATTTCCTACTTGAATCAACTCAATTAAATAATTATGAATCTTATCTCATTGATAGCTATATTCATTCCTATTCAATTGAACAATGAGCCCTATTGAACAAAGAATAAGAAGACAAAAGAGATAGAGTTTCTCATCAAATCTAGAAAACACTCAAAATCAATCAAAATTAAAGAAGAAAAATATTGTATTAAGGTCTCACAATTATTGAGGAATTTCTACTCGAAATCAACCTTGGACTAAAATGAAATATTTAGCCATGCATGACCATAGAAAAAACACAAATAAAAATAAATCTTAGAACAACTGTTGTTTCTAATATGAGAAAAGCATAGCTCTCTCAATAGACTTAAGATTCTATTTATAGCAAATTAGAAAAATCAAATCTGATATCTTCACAAAATCTCATAATTAAAAGAAAATCCAATATTCAAATTTGAAGATCTTTTCTAATCCCTATATAATGGACCAGTTACTTTAAATTTGGATGTGTCTCCCATTGAGCTTGCCCAAGTTTAATTTGAAAATTTTCAAGGATTTCGGATTTGCTTCGGATGCTAAGTTTGTCCAAACTTAATTTGAAAGCCCCTTAAGAGATTTTTTGTCCCATTTTTCAAAGATTATTTAACATTTTTTTATGCAGCTATAAACTATCAACTATATATATATATATATATATTATTGTTTGTGTTGCCACACATAAATTTCAAATTAATGACATGTGTAAGATTTAATTATTTTTTTATATTTATTTGAAAATAAATTAATTTATGATTGAATTAAACTGTCTTAAATGTAATTGATTAATACAACATTAGAGAATTCATAGCGTGTTAAATAACAATTTACACAAATTTTAGCGATATAAATAAATCACATAATTTATAAATTTTAATGATATGAGCAATTATTTTTATATTAAAAATTTAACAATCTTTTTATCAAATTAAATTATGTTAAATATAATTGATTAATTATAGTACTAATGACATGATAAGTTGAAAATTTATACGACTTTTAATTATTTAAAATAATTATTTATTCATGGATTTTGATGAAATATCGAGTTAATTATTTTTACATTAATTTTAAAATAAATCACATCAATGAATTTTACCATCTTTCATTTTATTTTTTTTTTATTTATCTCTATAAATTTCAATATTTTTAATCCATATTCTTGAATACATATCCATCTACTAATTTTTACTTTAATAATAAGAAATTACGCTATATTTTTTTACTATTGATATATCTTTATAATATTTTTAATAGCATAATAAAAGAAATTTTATTCAAAAATTTATAAATCATATATATATTCTCTCAATTTTACTTTTTTTAAAATGTGCACAGCACGGGTATATTTCTAATAGTTTATGTCTAAATAGTCCTTAATAACTTGACATAATGAATCACTTTTGATTCAAATATTTTTTATTAATAATAATGTTGGTGGTAGTGGTGGTGGTGGAGTGACAATTGTGGTGGTGGTAATGGTGGTAGAGTGGTGGTTGTGGTGGTGGTAGTGGTAGTGATGGTATGATTGATGGTGGTAGAGTGCTGTAATTGATGGTGGTGGTGCTGTAATTGATGGTGATAGGGTGGTGGTTATGATTGTGGTGGTGGTGGTGTACTAATTACATTACATATTTAGAAACAAATATAAAAATTGAATAGTGAATAGATTTTATAAGTGTTTTTAATTATATTACCAAATATTGTGATGTAATCTTCCATTGCATTTTATTTTTTATTGCATTACATATTTCATTACGTTACATCAAACCAAATATAATCTTAGAATTCTAAAGTGTTTTTTAAGTTTGTCAAGTTTTAATTAAATAACCAACATAATAAATAATTGAAATATAAATTTATAATATTATTATATACTTTAATATTCAAATGAATTTTATGTATTCTTCAAAATTAAAATTTAAAAAAGAACATAAAATTAAAACTAATGATATAAGTCGTTGAATAGCAATAAAAAATAATTTATGAAAATTATGAAACCTTACTTGCTTATACATATTCAAAAAAATCTAATCTTTCCAGTAAGTGAACAAGTTATTCAAAAATAAATATTTACTCCATTTTTTATTATGATCTTCAATGTATGTTATAAGGTTTTGTTCAATTAAAGAAATTATAAATGCAAGCATATGCAAAAGTTTTAAATAAAATTTGAATCACTAAATATGTATGAAAGCAATAATAGAACAACAACATATAATATTTGTGTAACGTTGAAATGGCTATATGCATGATTAATTCCCATATAAATGAATGATTATATTCAAAATTTCAAAATATTTATTTGAGATATTGGAGAAAATTACACCCAACATAATAAATACGAGAATATTCATTAACTTTGAATTACATTAGGTGGTGACAGCGTTCTATATAGCAATAGAATTATACAAACAGTTTCCTACAAGTCTTTTGAAACCCAAATCAGATTGGTCGATGAAATTGATTGAACTGTGAATCGTTAATTGGTATGATCTTGTTTAACATTAAAATTTGGGGAATTAAAAAATTGGATCAAAACCATGAAAATTGGGTAAAAGTGAAAGCCCGACTAATATGTCAAAACCGATTTCGATTGATTTTTATTTGAAAGTTGAAACCCACTAATTTTATACTAGTCCTGCTCAAGTTTTTGTTGAGTCATGTTGAGTCAAAATGAAATGAAAAGAGAAAATGAATGATATGTATTTGAATTTGATGAAATTTGATAAAAATTTTCCATATTGAGATCGGACAAATAGAATTCGTAGATGTATATGAGATTAGGTTAAAAGGGTGACAAACTTTGAAAGATGGTTACAGAATAAAAATTATAATTATTTACTGAACGTCTGAACACAAGAAATTTTTTCAAAATCTGAAACCATAATCTTTTTTTGAACCTACACATCAATTGGTGTTTTATCACAAATCCATCTTGCTTATACTGTATCTCTCAGGCAATAATCTTTATGTTCATACATACAGTAAAACATTAATAGTATGTTTTTAAGTTTTTTAACTGATATGATTAATGAGATGGATGGATTTGATTAATCAAATTACATGGGAATAATTGTATAATTAAAAACATTGATCAAGTAATAAATTTATATTGGGTTAGTATTATAAATCAATGATGTTGGAAAAGAACCCTTACTACCCTTACTATTTTTTTTTTAAATTACATGCTTATTGTGCATATTATTAAATTAATAAGGATAATTAAAGGTAACTTTATTTCTAATTTCCCAAGTTAAAAGTACTGCCAGAGCAATTTTTTTAATCTAGTTTACTCTTGTTCACCTGTATTAAAGACAGAAGCCGCATAGGTACCAATAATTTTAAGCTATTTGTATCTATATCTATTTAAAATTTTACTATTTACACTCGTTTCAATCCATTTAAGTGTTCGTATCCGAACTTATTTAAATTTTTACTATCCATATACGTTTAAAGTACTTTTATACGTGTAAGATATAGGTGAATCTTTAACCATCCATATAAATACAATTTTACTAATAATGGATAGAGTATCTGCAGTATCCACTACAAAATCAGTTTAATATAAGAGGTGATGGGTAGCATGTATCTAAAAACCTATACTTAGCCTATACTCCATTTGTATCTATTGCGGATAGTAATTTAGTTATCCGTATCGTCCCAGACTTATTTATAACTATTCATATTCTTTCTAAATTGATCAGAGTAGGGTGGGTAATCTAAAATACCCGCACCACCTCTTTTCCTAATCTTTTTCTCTTTCATCTCTTGCTTATTAAAAGACAATTTGATGGCCAAAACAATAATGTTCACTCCACCATTCCCAGGCCAATAACAATTACCATATATAATTATTTTATTATATTATTACAAATAAAATTGAAGAACTCAAATTAGAACTACTCTCTTGAAAACCTAAAACGCAAAGTTATTGAAAATTAAAAAGGGAAAATTAGACTTATATCCCTATATTTTAATTAAATTAACTACTTTATTATTGTATTTTAAAAAATACACTATTATACACATATGGGTTAAGTCTGTTATACTGGTATGTATTTCTATTCAACTTTTATATTCTTAAATGTTAAAACTCTATGAAATAATAATGTTAACCCTAATTAAAAAAATAATAATATCTCAATTTGTAGGAGATATTGCAACACGAACCGTCTCTTACCGTTTTCGATTGTTTTGAAAGAAAAAAGAAAAATTAAAAAAATGCAAGAAATTTGCATGGATTAAAGGAAGTAGTTGATAGTGAAAAGAAATGCTTGACACATATTTCATTCTCTCGTTGGACAATCAAATATTTTATTAAATTGCTCTTTGAAAATAAAAGAAATAAAAAGAAATACATATTAGTGCAACGAACCTAAACCATGAGTGTATTTTCTAAAATACAAAAATAAAATAGTTAATTTGATTAAAATATAAGGCTATAATTATAAGTTTCCTAATTAAGAATTTAATATAGAGATCCTTTTATAGAAAAATGAACTTTCACCCATTTGAATATTGAAATTCAAATGTTATTATTACTCATTAAATTGCTAGATAAAATAAAATGAGAATGATGTGAAATTAAATTAGATAATATGAGTTTTAATTGTCTTATGCAAAGAGTCACAAAGAAAGGATGATTTCGTCCAAACTTAAAAAAGAAAAAAATTATCTGCTATTAATACTTTTACCTTTAGAAGTATCAATTACGCTAAATTAATTTACAGTTACTCATAAAAATTACTCTCCTCAAGTTTTTTTTGCAAAATCATTTTTATTTAAAGTAATAATCAGAGATTTTATAAACTTAAATCATCTAAACAGCTGGAATAATAATATCAGGAGAGATAGGACCCACTGTTGGAAGTCAGACAAAGAATAGATAGAAGTTGTGAGTAGATGAGCAAAACTCTACTCGCTGACCTTCTAATAAAAGAGAAAGAACAATTTACAAGTTCACTTAGTAAAGATTTGCAGTCCAACACTGTACTGCCAAAATAATTTCCATCCAATTGAGTCTTTGAGAGGGCTTGAATTAGTTGCAAACAATCACACTCAAACATTACATTTTGCAAATTATTCCTTTTGACCCAACTCAAAGCTTCACGGAATGAGATTGCTTCCGCCGTTGGAGGATCAACACTACCACTGAGGGACATTTGACAAGAGTTTAGGACCTCATCTCGACTGTTGCGCAAAACCTGACAGGCTATTTTGAAAGCCAATGAAATCGCAATAAGTAATAAAAAATTAGTAGAGTATCGTTCATATGAGAATTGTATACCAAGTACTAAAATTATGTTGACCTACTATTATTTAAATAACAATAAAAAGAATAGTTATAAAAAAAAAATAAAAGCAATGGAAAAGAATTCAAGTAAAAATATTTTATCAAAGGAAATTAAGGTCTAAAAACTACTAAGGATTTTGACTTTATTTAATTCTATCCAATTTATTTTATTCGTTTTATAATCAATTTTAATTATTAAAATATGGAAAATAACCTAAAATCACTAACAAGCTCTCCTGATGTATTGTTAATTATTTTAATCCCGTCTAATTACACACTACCCAGTAGTGCAATCAAATATGAATTAAATAATTAAGTTTTATGGTTTGTTTAAGAATTTTATAACTTAAGGTTGTTAACTTATGAAAATCTCCAATGAATCAAACTGTATAGCTTCCGCATCAAGTTATTATTTTTATGTAATTTATTACTATTTTCATATCAAAATCCCTTCTCTAGACAGTGATTAATGGAATAAATCAATTCAGAAGAAAAACTCTATCTGGAATCATTAAGTTTAATAATAAATTATATTTTGAACAATGAAAAATAAATCTAATATCATAAATTGGAATATAAATTAAGCTACATCAAATTTTTAATATGAGAGTTTAGTTCAAAACAGTAATTAAATAAAACTCAATAAAACTTAAAAATAATTTCATAATCAATATGAATAATGAGAAAGAGATACAAAAATAAGAATTTAGAGATAAAAACTAGTCGGTGAATAGCGTGGATGACTTCCTTAATTCTTTACATAAACTTGAATGCTTGAAATCTTAAAAGAAAGAAAACCAAGAAAAGAGCATAACAAAAATCTAAGATCTAAGACCCAATTATCTTAATTATTGTAATGATCTTTCGTTATATAGACTTTGTAGTATGTCTTCAAATCTGAGTAGAAGACTAGCTGGACTAATAAGAAAGAAATGTTTTTTGAATATAAAATTGATTTTGTGTTATATTTCTTCTTAATTAGAAGTCTTCTTCTACCAGATAGGGCTGAAACACAAATAAAGTGAGATCTCTTATTGTTTTTATGTAGTCTCATGCATGCCTATGCTTCAAATTTATATGGGCTAAATAGTTAAATCAGCCCATTTGAATTTTTTAACTTTCTTGATAATACGGTCGTAGCATTTGACACTACCAGACTATGTACTTTACTAACTTGACAATGTTGATCTTTTATCTCAACCTTTGAGCTTCAACCTTATTTAATGCAAATTTTGGCTATTTTTCTATTAAAAATCCTTCAAATCAAGTTTATTCAGAATCAAGGAAACTTAATTAAGAACATGAATAAATCTAAACAAAAATGAAACAAAGTAATTAAAAGTACTAAAATTCCTTAAGAAAAATTAAGCTGAAAATGCTATAAAAGTACAACCTATCAAAACTAGATTAATTTATGTACTTGATATAGTATAATATAATTAATTAAAATTAGATTAATTTTATTTTTTTTTCACCCAATAAAATTAAAATCTCATTTTAATCTAATAAAATTAAAATATTTAAAGATATTTTATTTTTATCATATTTAATATATATTTTATTTAGTATATAATATAATTTTTTAGTTTATCTAATAAAATTTATATTTAAATAGAAAATTAATATACCAACCAAAATCAAATTACCTTTATTTTTTCAACCAATAAAATTAGAATCTTTAAACATATTATTTTTTTACCATATTTAATATATACTTGTTTAATATATAATATAATTTGTTACTTTATCCAATAGAGTTTAGATTTAAATACGAAATTGATATAATGATTATTTTTATCTTTTCATCCAATCAAATTAAAATCCTTAATAATATTTTTGTAAATTATAAACTTAGTAGGGACATTTTTTATAATCTCAATATTCTCTCCATTCATTCTCATTTTTATATATATTTATTTTTCTTATAATGTACGTTGCAGGTTGACTATATTGGTCGTATACTTATTTTTTTATATTCTTTTAATTTTTCTTATTTATATAATATTAAAACATAAGTTTTTGTCTAAACTAAAATAAAATACAAATGGTTAAGTTGTATTACACTTTATCATACAAGTTACTTGTAATGCTACTTCTTATGTACTTAATTATATTTTTATATAATGAAGTAATCTCATATTGAATTGATAATGATAACTATAATTATTTTGGCTATTGTAACAATATTACTTACCTAATGTATTAAAGAAACGATTACATGCACATACATAACAAATTCTTAAAACTTAAAAAGTGACACAAAATAGAAATATATAAATCTAGTTTTTTTATATACTTTTCTAAACACTATTTTCTTACAAGTCAAATAAATTTAGGATATAATAAAAAAATATCAAGAAAATTAAAAAAAAATTAATTATTAAGAGATCATCTATTTATTGCAAGGTAGATATAAATTTTTTACTAAATTAAAATGATAATAATTATAAATTAAAAAAATAAAATAAAAGATAAAAAAAATTATTATTAAAAATAAAACTCTTTTCATCACTTAACATAAAAAGTTTTAAATATAAATATATATATATATATATATATATATATATATGTAAAATATTTTATATATTTTTAAAATTAAAATTTCAAATTGTCCACTAATATTTTATATATTTTTAAAATTAAAATTTCAAATTGTCCACTAATTCTAGACAAACACACATTCATTTTATTTTAAATAAATTTTAAAAAGTAAAAATTTAAAAATTTAAAAGGTTTAATTATATGCAGTCTATTTTATCTCCAATCAAATCATACAAATATAAAGAAAAAAGTATTAACAAAAAGGATATATTTTTTCTTTTTTCTATTTATCTCCAAAATAAAATATTTTAAATTATAATTAAAATAGTATTAAGTATTTAAAAAAAAATATAAATTTCACCTTATCTTATGTAATTATTAAACAATAAATTTAAATAAGATAAAACTTAAAATTTTAAAATGTTTAATTATCTATATGTATTTATTTAAAAAAATTTATAAATATATTCAATTATTTAATAAAACATAATTTTCTAATTGGCTACAAATAAAACTAGTTTATCATATTCTAGAATTTCATCAAATAGAATTTCATTAAGAGAACTATCCAAAATCTCTTTTTTTTTTTTTCTCTCTCTATTTTCACGTTTATATACAGTATAAATAACAGAAGATGCATCTAAACTTAAACAAAATGTCATCACCAAATATGAATAGCTATAATTATTGTACAACTCCATACAATATTCATTTAAAGATGAATATTTCTTATAACTTATAAATGAATGATCATATGAATTTTTTAAACATTTATTTGAGATATTGGAAAAAGTTATAATAATAATAAGCATTGCATTCAAATTAACTTAGGTGGTTAAATGAAATAGAGGAAGTTGATAGAAATAATAATTATTTTTTGTCAGAGAAACAAGGAATGGAAACGAAAGTGAATGAGAAATAATATAACTAAGAGAAGGCTCCGACTGGGTGAATTTATTTTGTTGCTATACATTATATTTATAATTTATATAATTTTCAATTTATTTATAATTTACAAATTATTTTTAATGCATTTATGTTATTTCATAATATACATAACTTTTAAGAATTACAAAAATTTCAATTTACTTCCATATTTAATAATTTATTAACTTTAAATATTAAAATATCAATAAATTAAAGTGGTTATTATTTGAATTTCATTCATAATTCTAAGAATTAAATGTACAAATGTTATATTTTATTGGCCAGTTTTATATTATTGTTAGCTATTGATATGGATAATATACCATATAATGAAAAAATTTTAAATTTTATTCTACACTAAAAGACAATTGTATATATAAAAAATAAAATATACAATTAAATAATAATTCTATCAATTGTAGAAATAAATATCATAAGAGAAAAAGCAAAAATCCAAAATAGTGTCTAAACAATAAAATATACAATTAGCTTTGTAGAGTTTTTTTTTTAGGTCAGGATTATATATATATATAGATAGATAGATAGATTAGTTAGGTTTTAAAAAAAAAAAAAACAAATTAGTTAGGATCACAGATCAGAAACGGATGGCAAGAAAGAACATTTTCCAAATGAAAAAAAAAAAATCATCAAATGGAAGAGAATCTGATTGTGTGTTTGTCACCTGAAGGCATCATGTTTATGTGTCCATAAGACGTGCAATGATAACAAACTCATTTGAATTGCATTTGCAAACAACCTAATGTATCAAAATACCCTAAATTTTTTATTTCATTATATTTTGACCTTTCCGTTAATTTCCAAGTTGGACTTTAATTTATAGCAATAGCACCTTTAATTGCAAATAATAACTACAATATCCTAGCTTATTGATAGGATGCCCTTCACCGACGCTAACTTGTCTACAAATCAATTGAACTAAAAAATTATTTCCATGTCTAAGAATCTGTTTACGGTCATCAAGAATAGTACCAAATTCAGAATTATCCAGAGCAGAGGAATGAATAGCATAGACCAATACTTGAAAAATCTGAAAATAGACATCCAAAACCATTGATATGAGTATCAGTCCATCGAAGAGTTGCTCTCATAGCCATGGCCTCCACCAACAATGTATAGAAAGTAGTAGAGTATGAATATATTGGTACAAAACAAAAAACAATATTGCTATGTTAAAAATTGTTCATCACCTTCAGAGAATGGGTTGTGCAGTTGTATTTCTTTGTATCGTGTCCGAAAGTTTTTTGAGTGTTCTTGGAAAATTTTTCCCTTCTGTGAATGCTTTGATGAGAGCTCAATTTCCCCCATAATTACCCAAAAATGAATTCATTTAGATATTGTATATAATTGCCTATGACATTTACAAGTGACAAAATGGCAACCTTAGTTTTTATTTGGACACATTTAGATTTCAATTTACAAAATTGCACCTATCAAATTTTTTATCTTTGTAAATTCATTTTATTAACAGATTAAAAGAATATTAAACAGTTGAACAAATGTAAAATTTATTATTTTAAGAATTGTATATACCACACATCAAATAGATATTTCACTTGTTAAAGATAAAAATCTTGAAAATTAGTGTTGATATTGGAAAAATATTTAAAATACGAACAAAATTTATAAGGCTGAATATATATAAATGTACTCATAAACTTTTCAACTTCAATCTTGTAGCACCTCAAACTTAGCGAATGACTTGTTGTATGCTTGAATTTGTAAATTTCAATAATATTACACACCTTTCGACACTACTCTCAATAATTTTTTGAATTTTTAGCTTTCATCTGTAAAGTATTGATTTAATATATATTTAATATAATTTTTGAAATAATAATTTTAAAAATTGAAATGTTTGATAGTTATAGTTTCATGAGTTGAAGCGTGTAATGGATAAAAGTAAAAATTAAGGGTACCATAAAACTAAAATAAGAAAATTTAGAGATAAATTTATGTATGGTGCTTGTGCATTCTAAAATCAACCCATTAATCAAAATACGATTAATGAAACAAAGAGATATAGATTTCCCATTGTTACAATCCTCATCCAATGTGGTCTTACAAACCAAATCAACCTTTTTTTTTTTTCCTCCTAGGATCACGAAAAATTGTTGTTACCCAGAGATTGGCTTCTCCTCAGATTCTCTATAATACACTGAATGTCTTATCACTGACTTTAGATAGTTGCGTTCTCTCTCGTAACTCTATAGTATTCTCATATATTTATATATGAAAAAAAATATGTAAGTAGCGAGAAGACGAAGAAATCGGAATACACTGGATGGATGAAATCAGCTAAGGAACTTCTAGAGATTTTATTTAGAGATTTTGCTAGAGATAATGAAGTCCGCGAGATATGTGGAAACATACGAAGGAAAAAGGGTATAACACGATAAAAAAAAGGAATTCGTTAAAGTGTAAGTTCACTCTATTGGGTTTCAATATCAAATATGTGCAATGAAATAATATAATTAAAATAAATTAATCATACCAACAGGGATCCGTTTAAATGAGTAAGACAATAAAATTAGTTAAGAAGAATACCTCTTTTGCAGATTCTTCGAAATTTTGATCTATAGGGCTAGGTTGTCGCAAACCACAAACCGTCTAAACATCTTGCCTATCCATATGAATGGACAATCGAAAAACTCTAAAACTACTTTTAGAGGGTTCAGAGGTTAGAGCGTATGATGGTGATAACTATCATAGGTTCTCTGTTTTGTTTTGTGGTTATAAGCAACAACTCTTGTTTTCACGTTCAATTCTCATACAGTCTATACTGTTTATAAAATCTTATATAGGAAAACCCTAGGTCACAAATAAATTAATTATAATTAATTATTTAAACCTTTTAAATAAATAAATTATAACTAAATATATATGTGTCAATTTATTTATTTAAACAATTTAAATAAATAAATCATAATACATATATTATTGGAATTTTCAATTTAATCAATTATATTTATTTATTTAACTATTTAAATAAATAAATCATAATTAAAATATTAGATTTATTTAATCTAAAATTTATCTTAATAAATTTTAGACATAAATTAATTAAGTCAACACTTAATAATCTAGGTAAAATTGTCATCAAATATAAATTACAATTTTATCCTTAACTCCACAAAACTTATTTGTAATGAAGTCATGCTTGATTCGATTTCTCGTTTTCACTTTCTCATATCCATTCTTATGTGTGTGACCTTCTAGGTTCCAAATATGTTGGCAACAAATATTAACTAATTAATATTTGAGGGTCAAGTACATTGTCTAGCACCATATCAAGACTACCTAAATATCTAGAAAGTCAAAGTTGTTTGACTTAATCTTGCAGTGCATGATTTATTGGTGTAATTAATATCCCTTCATCATTAATGTTCCGATCTAGTAATTAGGCATGAAGTGTGTCTGCTTTACTAAATCATGTTAGTTCTCTTAACCTTAGCCATTGATCAGTTGAATGAAATTCCAAATCTCATTTGCTAATTTCATTCCACCTTACGCAAGGATTTCTTAATCAATACTAGAAGAGAACAATTAGAATATTTTCCCTAATTTACATAAGGTAATGAATCTTCTCTTGATTACACAAGTATCTCCATACATTTTCTACTATGTCCAATTAATCGTTGCTTATTATTCATAAAATGAATAATGTGAACAAAGAATTAAAACATAGTCATCCCTATATAAGACAGCTTAGTAATCTCAAGTCAAAGGATCACTTACACAACCATCACTTGAGTATTCCATAGACTCAGGTAACTCTCCATATAGAATTCTTATGCAGGTCAATTCAGTGGACTTGTTTAAATGACAAGCACCTACATATTAGTTTCTAGATATCACACATATCTCAGCTTATGAGAACAACTGCTTTCTTAAGGAAAGAACTTAATATGTATCAGTCTCAACATCTCTAATCATCATCCAAAAATGAGGAGAACATCGACCAGAAATATTTAGAGACATTGCTTTAATGCAAATATAAAACTCATAATTATAACCACATTATAATTTATTTTGTAAAGTAATATTGTCTCATGAACTTTATCTTTTACCCAGATTCAATCGATAGAATATAAAAGATAAATAAATGCCTTTTATTAATAATCAAATATTTATTACATGAAATATTATATCCCAAAATATAACCAGTCAAATTGGCTATAGGGCATATAACTAACAATCTCCCACTTGCACTAAAGCCAATTATCCAAGTGTTTATCCTATGCCATCAATGTATTCATGAACTCTTAGTTCACTAGTTTCTCCATAGCTGAAAAGTATCCTTACTTATTTTGAAATATTTAAGGATAGTTTTAACAGCACCCCAGTGACTTTCATCTGAAACAAATTGATATCCAGGCAGGTACCCTCTATTGGATTCCTCCATGCTAAACTATTTTAGCACTTTATCAACATGTGTGGATTTAGATAATCCTAATGGCCTATCAAATATATCCATATAGATTTTAATACCAAGTATATAGGCCACTTCTCTAATGGAGAAATTTTTGGATGACCAAACTTTTGTAGTAGTAGAACGCAATTTCCTATTTATCAACATACAAAATAAGAAATATCATTTTGCTCCCACTGACCTTCTTATACACATTAAGATCATCCACATTTTTAATGTAATCACATTGTTTTAATTATTTCATTAAAACAGATGTTCTTATTCTATAAAGGCTTGCTAAAGTCTACCAATGGACTTTTGCAGTTTGCATACTCTATTAAGAAAAACTTTTGATTCAAAAATCATTAGATTTTCTAAGTAAGATTGCAATTTTGTCATCAATATGACAAAGTCCATAATCACAATATGTTGCAATTGCAAGTAAAATGTCAAGCATTTCTCCTTTATATTTATTAGGTTCAAGTCTCCACAAGAAGGTCCAACCTTTGTAGGAGTACGACTCATCCTAACAGATTTACGTTGTGGTTCTTTAACTAATGTATTTTGATTGTTCATCTAATGCAACAGTCTTCTGTGATAGTTCCATTTTTAATGTAAGTTTGAAGTCCTTGAACCTTTCAAGTTCTACCTAGCTCCCATTGCTTCCTTTAAAGATAAACATCTTTTTAAAAGGATAACACATTTTAAGATGAACATTTTCTCTCAATAGGATGACTAAAATAATATCTAATAACTTCTTTTGGATATCCCACAAACTTATATCTATTTGATTTAGCTCATAGCTTCATCATATCCCAAACACTTCACATAAGCATTTTGATCCATATCTTATATGGAATCTTATCAACATATTTGGATGGAACTCAATTTAGAAGGTATATCGCATTATTAAGGCTCATCCTTAAAAGGTAATTCTGCAAGAGTAATCATGGATCGTACTATATCTAATAATGTACGATTCATATTTTATAATAGATAACCTTTGAAAAGCTTAACTTAAGTATTTACACCTTGATCTGATCAAAGTGTTTTAATACTTTAGCTAGTTTCTCAACGTCATTTTTGAATTCTATAAACTTTTCAAAATTCAGATTTATGTTTCATTTTATATATACACAACCATATCTAGTATAGTCATTAGTAAACATGGGCAGTAATTGGCCCACATACATCTAAATGTATTAGGTCCAATAATCTTTTGACCTTTCACCTTCTTACATAAAGGGTGTTTTAGTCATTCTACCCATTAAATAGGAATCACAAGTTTCACATGATTCATAATAAAAAAAAGGTTCAAAGTAACCTTCTTTGTATAACTTAGTGATTCTTGTTTTATTAATGTGACCAAGTCTACAATGCCAAAGATATGATAATATTATCTATTTTAGATTTCTTGTTGTTTATGTTGATGAGGAATTTATCAATAGAAACATTATAGAGATCATCTATATCAATTTCAGTTTCATTATTATTATTATAAAAGAACAACCGTTGTTCTCAAAATAAAATTTGAATCCAATATTCAAAATCTAATATGAAACTGAAAACAATGTTTCTACTAAGTATTAAAATAAAATAACAATTATTTAATTCTAATACCAAGCCCAAATATGTTCCTATAGCTAATGCAACAACCTTTGCTCCATAGGCTACACATAGGTCCATCTTTCTTCAATTTTATATTTTTCTTTAGTTCCTGCAAGTTATTAATATGACAATCATATTAGGTATCCAATAGCCAAGAACTAAAAATAGAAGGACTAGTTTCAACCATAAACATAATTGAAGCAGAAGCTTCTGCAAATTCTTTGCTTTCACAATTGCAAGATAATCTCTAGAATTCCTCCTCCAATGGCCATCTTTGCCACAATGGTGGCAAGTTCCCTTTTCTTTAATTACACCACCATTGGGCTTCAATGCTTTCTTCTTATTCTGCTTCTTCTTGGGCTTTTTCTTAGCCTTAGAAGACTGAACTAGAAGTATAGGAGCAGTATCCTTTTTAAGGGCTCTTTTAACAGTGGTAAGCATACCAAGCAGCTCAAGTAAGGAAGCATCCAGCTTATTCATATTAAAATTCAAAATAAAATGAGAATAGCTGGGTGGCAAGGACTGTAAGACTAAGTTGATACTCTCATGGTCCATGGCAATGCCCAATTGGCCCAATTTTTCAATATAGCCAATCATTTTCAGAACATGGACACAAACTGAAGAGCCTTCTGCCATCTTACAGCGGAACAATTCCTTAGAGGTCTCATACATCTCAGACCTACCTTGAGAGTTAAACAGCTCTCTCAGATGCAAGATGATGGTGCGAGAATCCATATTCTCATGCTGCTTTTGAAGTTCAGAACTCATGCTGGCCAACATCAAACATGTCACCTGCTCATCATCATCAATATTACATTTGTAGTTGTTCTTTTCTTCCTCAGTGGCATCATTAGTGGGAATATCAGGTATGTTCTTGTCAAGAACATATAACCTCTTTTCTTGGTTGAGAACAATTCTCAGATTGCGATACCAGTCAATAAAGTTTGGTCCGATCAATTTATTAGCATAAAGTATGTTACGCAGGCATAGGTTATTACTCATGGTGATAATTGATCTACAAATAGAGATATCAATTACTAATTTCATATAATACTAAATTAAATAAGGTCTTTAATTTTAATTTAGTTCTCCCACTATTTTATTCAAATTAATAGCCCTTTCTATTAATTCGGGAAATCCAGTGTTTAAATCTGCTAATAGGCTAAGATCCTAATTAACCCATATAACCTTGGATTTTCCCAACAAGTTATATTGAATTAATTTAGGTAGATAACATAACTTATTAATCACATCCTTACGTGACTCTTAGATCAATTAAGTGACAACTCTTTGTCTAAACATATCATAAATGTTTTACTTAACCTTTGCCCTAATGTTATATGATCATGAGTTTTCTCATCCAAATCATATAAAATAGTTAAGTAAAACCATTTTTCAGATTATTTGATAGCATTTAACATGTTCGATTAAAAATGACCTTGGATTTTTCCAACAAGCCAAATGTAATAGAGCTCTGGTTTTATTTAACATTTTTGGAGCATGTTTGCATGATTTAGATGGGTAGAAAATGTTTCATGAATATTTTTGGAGAATTGCGGCAACCAATGAATTTTATTTTCTAGTGTAGTATATTAAGGAATAATTGAGAAATTATTTTTGTGAAGTTAATTTAATTAATTAGTGGAGTTAAGTAATATTTGGAAGAGAATTAATTGATGAATATTTTGAGCCTTTGAATTAGAATACCTTGACATGATCTAAGCCATACACTTGTCAAATTTTGGTTAATTAGCAACATTAGCTTGTTGAATTGGTCATCAAAGCTTATCTACATACCACTTCTTCTTCCTCCTCTCCATTCTCCAACGCCAACTCCTCTCCCTCTCCACCATTTTTCTTTCTTCTCCCTCTACTATCAAAACTAACACAAATTAACTAAATCAAACCATAGAAAGGTGATAAAACTTGAAGAATTAACTTAGAGAAGTGAGAATTGGTGATAAAATTCAAGTACTTTGGAGAATTACTATGAATCAAGTAAGTTGTGAAATTTAATTTAGTGAATTAATAAGTGAAATTCATAGCTTGGATATGTTAGATTATGCACTAAATCATGTTTCACCTCCTTCTTTGATTATTTCCATGATTAGGGTATATAAGTTTTGATAATTGAAAGAGGTGGGTGAACCCTTCTCTAAAGTAAAAAGGAATGAGAAGGAAATAGACTGATTAAGCTTAACCAATATTAATTTGAAGGTTAGTAAAATAATATTCTCTTTTCCTTTCATTTCTTTAAGTTTTTAATTTTTAGGTTTTGAATGAATTTTGGAAATTTTATATGTTTTGGTTAAATTGGTAAATTTTAATGTGAGATGTGTTCTTAGGTGGGAATAGAAGTCATTTCTAGACCCTTTCATAATTTGCATTTGTTTCTGACTTCTTCATGAAAGTTGTAGCTCTATTTCTCAACTTATAATTTAAATACAAAAATTGGTTCTGTTATGGTGTCTCACTTGTATATCCAAATTAATTGTCAATTTTGGCCACTAAAATGGCAAGATAATATCTTATGTTCTGCATAAAAGTTGTAGTTCTACTTCTTAGCTTTCTAAATCATCCTCTTATGTCTAATTTGAATACCTATAGCTCAACTTATGATTTTTATACCAAAACTGGTTGTGCTTAATCGTGTTTGGATTGTTGGTTTGTGTTCTTGGGTTTCTTTCACCCTCTTAGAAAATGGTCTGGACTATGGTCCCTTCATGATATTTGTAGAATTTTATCTTAGCTTTCTAATGAATTAACTTTCACTCAATTTGAAGTCTTATAACTTCAGTTATACCCTGAAAATACAACAAACGTCAAATTTATAAAAATGCTGAAAATTTCTTGATTTACGTACTTTTATACTATATTAAGTATATTTATTTTGAATATGTCTATTTGAAATTATTTTATTAAGTATATAAAAGGAAGAATGTGGTAATTTTCGTAAGTTGTAAATTAAGTGATTTTGAAATAATAAGTATTAATTATAGAATGTTTTTGAATTAGGAATGGTGAATGAGTTAAGTATGATTATTGTGGGAGAATGCATTTATTTTAGACTCTACGACACATGATTGAAATATGGTATGATGAGATGTATTGCGATATGTGATCATGCTCGGATTATCAGCCCGTTCTGTTTGGTGGAGCTATGATCATATGTTATGGTTATCAGCCCTTATAAATAGGCAGACGCGCTTATTATTTGTGGTAGTGCTTGCATAGGCCACGGTGGTGCTTGCATAGGCCACGGTTGTGCTTTCATAGACCACGATTGTGTGATTGGTGGGTGGTGCTGTTATAAGTCATGGAGGCGCTCCCATAGGCCACGATTGTGTGATTGGTGGGTGGTGCTTTCACAGGCCACGGTGACACTTTCATCAGCCACGATCGAATCTACTTACATTTATTCGGTATTGGTACAAGTCTCAATAAAAAAAATGAAATTTTATTTTGTTATAAAGAAACTGAAAATATATTGGTATTTGTGATATTTTCTTATTTATATTGAGTTTGGTATAAATTTTTAAGGTGTGAATTTCTTTATGATTTTTTAAAATATTCAGATTTAACTAGCTCATTTTCAGTATTTAAAATATATTTGATTTGAGATTTATTACTTGGCATTTCTTGGTTATTTTAATTTATAATTATTAGAACCACTGAGTCTTCCACTCAACGTGTCGATTTTTATCAGATGCAGGCTATGAGCTGTGGGTGCTACTCGAAGACCGGAGAGGTAGCATCAAAGTAGAAATATTGATTTTGGATAGGATATGTATACTTTTGTGTATTATGGCATGTATAATTCTATTGTATATAATGTTGTGGTTGTAAAAATTAAAATTATAATTAATGAGATTGGTGGATGTTTTAAGTATTATTACTTGATTTACTTATGGTGTATGAATTCTAAGAAGTAGTTCCGAAAGTAAATGACATCAATATGTTAGAACTTGAGTGAATTAATATGACTATTTAGAAATGCTACATGATCCTTCCTAATTATTTGGAGTTGAGATTTGAAGATTAATATTGAAAGTGTATTTATTTTTCATGTGTGGCAAGTAAATTTTTAAATGAAACTCTTGCGAAATTTTATTTTCTATAGAATTCACCCTAAAACCTTTATTAAATATTTTAAATTACTTGCTTCACTAAGAAATATAATCACTTCTAATATACATTCTGGAGTTAGCGAGTAGAATAGAACGGTGTTCTGGCACCGAATGTGGTAATTTTTTTTAAATATCTTAATTGTGGATTCTGCTTTATATGGAACAATCAAACAGGGAAATTGAATTTTCTAAAAATTTATTTTTAAAACACAATATTATAATTCTATTATAACAGAAAGATTCTGTGTAGAACTATTATTATGTTTAGAACTACCTCATAAAGTTTATAAATGATTAGAAAATTGATTATAACTCAAAAGGACAGATTAGAACTTGATAAAATTACACATAATGTATAATACCCTAATCTTCAAATAAAGTATTATATTCTAAATATTGTATAGATTAAGCAAATGAATAATAAAGGAGTAGTTTACAAAATATGAAACCTATTTAAAATATTAATGAAATGCAAGAAAATAATATTTGTAAGGAATATAGGATATCCTAAAACTATTAGATGTGTAATAATAATGCATATATATATATATATATATATATATGTTAATATGAAAATTTAAGAATTAAAGGAATAAAACTCTAAATCAAATAAGTTTAAGTAATAAAAATATGAAATGACCAAAAAGGACACTAGACTACTACTTGACCAAAGTGACTAAATGGGATAAAAGGAAAATTTTATTCTTACAAGTGACAGCTTAATATTTGCACAACACATTACATAATTTATCCTTCTAAATTTTGAAAATAAGTGTACTGAAGAAGTAATCATCTTTTCATCTGTTCATTTTTTCATTTCAGACGTAGCTTTCCCATTTCATTTTCTTTTCTCCATTAATTGTTAGAAGATAGCAAATAATTCAATCTCTAATTAATGAAAGGGAGACATGTGCCTTTAAGAAAAGATTATATTTTCATTGATTCACACCTTCATTCAAATTTGATTTTCTCCCTTTCACATTAATTTCTTCCTTTCACATTTTTCCTTCAATCAATCTACCAATTGCTAGGAATCAATCATCACAAAATACATAGTGAATCATAATTTAAATTAAGAAAAAGGAAGACAAGTGTATTAAACAAAATACTATAATTTCTTTATTTCACATCTTCATTTTCAAACTTAGTGTTTCTATTTCAATTATTTCTCCATAAATATCCTACCTTCCTAAGATCATTTACCATAAAATATTATAAATATACAAGTGTTCTAAGGAGGGATTAAACCAACAAATGATAGGAAGGAAGAGAAAGTCATAAGGGAATAAAGAAAGGCATGAAATCCAAAAAATTATCTTAGATTTTAAATTATATTTCATAAGTTTTAATCTTTATTTTTATGAATTAAAGTTTAGAATTTATCTTTATAACATATTAAGTAACCATTCCATATGTAGAAATCACTTTGGATAGAAAGTAATTAAACATATAAAAGGTAAAAATTTTTTATTATTTTTCAAATTTTTTTAATGGGACTCCTTAAATTCAACTACTATGTTTGTTCAAATAAAAATGTAAATGAATTCCAAAAATTATGAAATTTTGTAAAAAGATATCTTAAAATGTTAGTAAGATTGTGTTAGACGAAAAAGTCTAAATAATGAAGGAAACTGAAAATATAAATAAAATGAAGGAGACTACTCAGTATTTTAAAGCTGAAAATTTTGGTTCAGTAATTAATTTATTTAAATAGGTTAATAAACTCCAAAACTCATGAAATTTAATATGCGAGTACCTTGAGATGTTAAGAACTACATGATAATATTTCAAAATAAATGGATGAGAGAAGATAAATATTTAATTAAATAAATACATATCTGCTCATGTGTAGAAAATTTTAATTTTCCATTAGATTTGCACTAAATTGAAAATATTAAATATGAGTGAATTAGCTATGAACATGAGTATATAGTAAATCAACATAAAGCTTAATATGTATAATTTTTATCCCTTAAAATTCAGATTTTAAATTTAATAAATAAAAATATTAAGGAATCTTGAATGTTAATAAAGAACTAAAAGCAAACTAAAAGTGAAATATATGTTTAAATGTGAATATAGGTCGAAAATTATTACGGAATCATTTTGAAATTATAAATGTTCGAGAGGAATCAAATTCTCGTTTTCAAGGTGAGTTATAGTGTCTAACCTTTCTTTATTGTATTGAAACTTTTGATCAATTACATACCATTGCTAGTATTGAAACCATTTATTTATTGCAATATTGAAATTGTGAATTCTGAAACCTATGTGACCTCTATGCCTGTTTTAATTATACCAAGCCATTTGATTAGCCAATATGACAGAATCTCAGTCTTCATGGGGGCTATACCATCAAGCTATGTGCACATAGAAATTTATGATAAAGGGAGAAGTTATTGTCCTAATATGTAATATGTGTGATAGCACTAGAATATATATAGTGATATATTTTATTTAGTGTTATATATGTGATTATCTGTCATATTAGTGATATCTCATTTGTGACATTGATC
>CANUEP010105601.1:0-45781 GCA_947857235.1 Jatropha podagrica
AACGCGGCTTGAGTAGTAAAGTCTTGCGCTATGAATGCATAAGCAGGTAATGAGTACATGTGTTGAGCTACTAAGGAAGTAATAACCCCTAAAGAAGCTAGAGCAAGGCCTAATTGAAAATGAAGCGAATTGTTGATTGTATCATAAAGACCCTTATGTCCGCTCCCCAATCGCCCCCGAGAGAAATATGTGCTTCTAAAAGATCTTTTATACTGTGCCCAATCCCGAAGTTAGTTCTATAGAGACAGAAAGTTTCGTCAAAGTGAAAATAGAAGAGAGAGGGCTTTCAATCTATCCTTCTACACCTCTCTCTTTTTCTTTCAAAATTTAAAACCTGAAAAACTCTCTTTTCTTCTTATATTGGCAGTTATTGGTGAGCTCCCTTTTCTCTTTTTTTCGTTATTTTTTTTGCAAATAATTTTTAAATTTGAGTTATTGTCGTCCAAATTCTATTATGATGTTATTATTATTATTACTATTATGATGTTTTTGTTTAACGTATTTTATTATTAGATATTTATAGAGAAAAAAATATATATATTTCATCTCTAATAAAAGTAAAAAATTTAAAAATAATCATATTGGACTTGTAGAAAAATTGTAGAGTTGAATAGTGATGATGAATAATTACAAAGTGGAGTAAGTAATCATCTATGATACAAATATTATATTCTGCTGATTCGATCAGATATTTCAAATTAATATTATATTTTTTTATTTTTTATAAGTAGTTTATTATTAGAGTTTTTA
Source organism: Jatropha podagrica (assembly GCA_947857235.1). Taxonomy (NCBI): domain Eukaryota; kingdom Viridiplantae; phylum Streptophyta; class Magnoliopsida; order Malpighiales; family Euphorbiaceae; genus Jatropha; species Jatropha podagrica. The sequence goes on from CANUEP010105601.1 coordinate 751, forward strand.
TAAAAAAATATAAAAATATATTGATTTGTATACTATACAGTTTCTAATTATGAAATTTCTAGTTTAATTTTTCTTAAAAACTAGATAGAAGAGAGAAAAACTTTTCAATTTAGAGAACTTGCTTTGAGAATGTGGACTGAGGATAAAATAGTGGAAGAGAGAGAAAATTATAAATTAAAAAGCTGATTGGATTGTGATGTGGCATATTTTTAACGTGCCACAACCATTCTCTCTTCCACCTCTACATTCCATCAAATCTCCAACGACGAAATTAACAGACGTATATTTTTGAAACATCAATTAAAATTGATATACTAATAAATTAATGAGTATTGAGATAAATGGTTCGATACTCTTTTTCTTCTACTAAGTCATCGAAAGTTCAATTTTTATTGATGAAGTAAATACTTATTACAAGTATTTTACTGTTTAATAAACCGACATGGTGAAACCGCAATCTAATAGGCTTATACAGTAATAAATTCCAATTGCCAAAAGAACTAACACTCTTTCAATGGATTGTTAATCTAATAGCATTGACTCGAGGATTAGCTCTATAAGTGAATTTGTTTCTGATTTTATTGGTCAAGTTTCGATTGTTTAAAACTATAGCTCGAGAAATAATTTGTTATTGAATAGATAAGATCTCGAAGGAGGTGTGGATCATATGCAAGAAGATTTCATCTCGACCTACCCATAAAATTGAGTAGTAATCATTATTTTATGAAATCATCTTCATTAATATTTGATAAATCCAACATCTATTTAATTTTAATGAATATTGCAAGAACACTCTATAAAAAACATGTGCATGCATTTGCATTTTATAAGAAATGTAGACTTGAGAATCGAGAAAATAATGAAATTTTCGATAATGACTTAATGAAATTTAAAAATTAATTTAATAAGATAATACGCAAAAATGCATCAAATTAGTTTAATCCATTTGCATATGTTTTAACTTTTTTCTTAAATAACTATATTTTTTTAAAATTATTGTACTATTTATGATTTAGTTAATGAAAAGGTTAAATAAAAAAGTGATATCATATTAAATTATTCATTAAAATTGATTTATTCATGCGATATATTGGAGTTTTGTTTTTTTCAAAAATGATAATCGGAGTGTAGTTTGATATAATATAAATAGAAAACTATCAATTTAATTTAATTACATTTCATAATGTTAATTTTTCAGTACAATTGTATATTTGGTAGGAAATGATTAGATAAAGTGACTGAAAAATGAAAATGAAAAAAAATAAATCAAGAACGGAGCAAGAATATCCGGCCAGCCAAACAAGGCCTATCCCCTAAGTGGCAAATCAGCTATTTTGGGGAGATTCAGAAGAGAGCCAACTGCATATATTAGTTTTGTTTTTAAATATCGTTTTAAATACTTTTGCCTAGAAAATTGAACCTCTTTGGATATTAGCCCTGCAATCCTGAAACCAAAAGCAAAGCAAAAGTGACAATATGCTGGCAAAGATTCCATCTTTTCATTAGATCACAAAGAACCCATAACGTAGAAAGGTTTGTACAGTTTTCTCTTCTTATTATTCGTTCAAAAAGAGCTAAATTGAATAAAAGAGTAAAGGTGTTCTTGAGGTGAGAGTGTCTACTGTATGGAGCCGTTGATCAGTGCTTTTCTTTTAACTGAATTTCTATTTATATCCTCTTTTTAACAGTTTAATAATTCAATTGTTTTTAATCTTTGAATTGCTGTCTTAGATTTATCGGAATTGATGCCATTGTCATTGCCTAATCATTTGTTTTAATTTGGTTAATTTTTCATTTCCTGGTCTTTCATTAATTTCTTTTAGAAATAATGAGAGGAAATCATCTGTTAATTTTGCTTCCAATTTGAAGAGTTCGATTTCGGCAGCAGCATTTTTGTTTTCTTCTTTTTGGAAAAGGGTGTGGGTGTAAAGCTGATATTACTCGAGATTAATGCTTGCATAGTTTTGTTCTTTTTCCTCGGTTTCTCGATATATTATTTTTATTGGAAATTCATCCCATATACATGTTTTCTCATTTACTTACCAGAAATCGCTGACTTGAGCTTTAATTTCAATTCTGGAAGTTTATTCATCTATTTGCGTACTTTTTTCTAATTCATGAACCGCAAATTGAATCTTTCTTGATTAAGATAAAATGCTTTAATTATCAGGAAGATCATTTTATTACATGATTTATTTGCTTTTCTTTAACCTTGGGTTACTGAGAGTTTGAATTTATTATTTGCATCTGCTGATAATTATTGCTATGATTAAGCTTATTGTTTACGTTTCCTGTTCTTGTTGATTTTAGACAGTAAAAGTACACATATCATATAGAAGCATGGGAAGTCCGCAGCGGCCAAAGAGAAGAGTGGCATTTGTGCTGATTGATGGGCTGGGTGATGTGTCATTGCCAAGGTTTGCATACAAGACTCCTTTGCAAACAGCTAGGATCCCTAACTTGGATGCTATTGCATCTGCTGGAGTTAATGGCCTTATGGACCCTGTTGAAGTAGGCTTGGGTTGTGGAAGTGACACAGCTCACCTTTCACTATTAGGTTATAACCCACGAGTCTACTACAAGGGTCGAGGTGCATTTGAGTCGATGGGTGCTGGATTGGCTATGGCACCTGGTGATATTGCATTCAAGGTGAGTATAGATTATGAAGTCAATATATTTTGTGCACATATAGTTATTTCCTTCCCCTTCAACTAAGTTCTATCACTGTTTATGTTCCTGGTTATATTCATTGCAGAAAAGTCTTAAGCTTTCCAAAAACCCTCTTTTTGTTCTCTTTATTTAATGACCATTATTATTTTTTGGTATGTAGTCAAATTTTGCAACATTGGATGAGAAAACGGGAATAGTCACAAGTAGAAGGGCTGACAGGCACTTTGAAGAAGAAGGGCCAATTTTATGCGATGCTCTGGACAGAATGAAGTTGCCATCGTACCCTCAATATGAAGTCAGAGTCAGGTTCAGATGTTTTAATTATACTATCCTTGCTTCTTGATAGATCTAGGAATTTGCATATCCGCATCTTGTTATTTAACATTTTATTGGAACTTTGAGGTTCACACTTTCTCTTTACTGTCCTTCTCAACATGCAAAGTGAATGGATGGGCTAGGGATTTGGATGCAAGCAAGGCAGTGGTGTGAGTTATGGTCACACCTTGATGATCCAATGGAAGGGGAAAATTGGAAGGAAAAATTAAAAAAATATTGCCTGATTTAGCAAGTTCGGGAAGTAGGATCAAACTAGCTCTTTCATTTATGGTTTCAAATTTCAAGTACGAAAGCTGTTTAAATAATTTGAAATCACTACCACGAAACATTGAGATTCTTTGATTTGGAGTTGAAAGCTTCTAGTTTCAAACATAATGAGACAATGAAACATCACTTCCTACAGGTACGCAACAGAACATAGATGTGGAGTGGTTGTGAAAGGACCGAGATTGAGTGGAAATATATCAGGAACAGATCCACTGAAGGACAATCGATCACTTCTGCAAGCTGAAGCCTTAGATGATACTGATGAAGCAAGGCATACAGCTGCAGTTGTCAATGAATTGTCAAGGGAGATTTCAAGAATTCTGGTCTCACATCCAGTGAATGCAAAACGAGCAGCAGAAGGCAAGAACATTGCAAATGTTGTCCTTTTACGAGGTTGTGGTATTCGAATTGAGGTGTGTTCTCTGTATACATCCTTGACATATCATCGTTTTCTTTTGAAAGGAATGGAAACATTTTTTTTTTTTTTTCAGGGGCATGTGTTTTGATCATCAACCAGCAATCCTATTTAATTTCTTGGCCTAAAATTAAAGTATTATATATTTTTTGTGACATATTCTTAGAAATTTAAAATGCTTGATAATGAAAAGATGTAATCATGAAGTTTGGTGTTCGTTGTTTGTGTTTTAAACGTATGATTGTTTGTACTATAGCTGGCAAGACTAAGTACAATCTTGGCAGTGAAACGCAGTATGCCATGTTAATTTCTCAAGTTTCTTAATTCTGATCCAAAAGTAATTGATGATGCAGATTTTGACAATATTGTGATAGACCTTCCCACTTTTTATTTAAGATACTAGCTACATAGGTCAAAAAGAAGAAAAACACTCTATATGTATTTCTTTATCCTTGAGGCTTTGAGTAACATGCTTCTTGGAAATTTTTCTCATTATTGTGCAGGTTCCATCATTTGAAAAGAAACATGGATTGTGGCCATGCATGGTAGCTCCCACAAAAATTATAGCCGGTTTAGGCCTATCACTAGATATTGACATTCTAGAAGCTCCAGGGGCAACAGGAGATTATCGAACAATTTTGACTTCCAAAGCAACTGCTATAGCTAAGGCACTCTCTGCTCCTTTGCAGTCTTCTCCCAAAGTATTTGTGCCAGGAGAGGATGAACTTAAGCCAGGCAGAACAGACGGTTATGACTTTGGGTTTCTCCACATTAAGGTCCTATATTCTGAGTATTGATATATCTTTATATTTACACCATTTCCATAAGCATAAGCATCTTCCAAAATGTGGCCTTCATGGCCTTCTAAGCTCAAATTGCTTTTCATCTCATTTCTTTTTCCTTTCACATTTTTACTCTCTTTTCAACAAAATTTTCCATAATCTTTAGAGTAAACAAAAAATATATTGTAGGGCAATAGGCTGTCATTTCGAGCCAGGAAAACTTTTTTAATTTTCTTTCTTTTTCTTCTTCTCTTATCTTTGTTTATACTTGCACATATATAGTTGATATAACTTGAAATAAAACTGTTTCTATTGTTTGCTGCCACATGAATGTCAAGGGAGATGAACTCTCTTCAATATCATTTGGGATTGAGTACCAAAATATCACCTGCTGATTAAGATTAGTACGTTAGGGTCCAATGCTGTTTAGCAAAACATCTTAATCTTACAATATAATGTGACAAGGCTATTTTTCTAGCTGAAACATTTTAGTTTTTGCAATCCTGCTCTCTTTCCTTTTTTTTTTTTTTTTTTCATCTGTTTTCCTTATTCCTTTTTACCTTTTCTGATCCTGGTAAAATTTGTTTTAAAGGTTTAATGATAATGGAATTACTTTATTTTTGTTATTTCAGGCAATAGACGATGCAGGTCATGATAAGGCTAGCGTTTTCAAGGTTAAGGGACTTGAAGCAGTAGATCAGGCTATAGGCCAGCTGGCCAAGCTTCTTTGGCAAGCAGAATCAACTGGAAAGTTCCAGTATTTCCTTAGTGTTACTGGAGATCACTCCACTCCAGTTGAATATGGAGATCATAGTTTTGAACCAGTTCCATTTACAATGTGCCGGCTGCAAGACTTTGTGGCTGCAGTAGGCGGGGAGTCCATTGTCATGGCAACTTCCCTTGAACCATTTCCTCTACCTACAGTTAAGGCTGGTGAAGACCTAGAGGACACTAAGACAGAAAAGGAAAGAGCTAACAAACAGCTTAAAGCTTTCAGTGGCGATTCAGTTTGCGAGTTTAGCGAAATAGCGGCAGCAAGGGGTTGTCTTGGACGGTTTCCTGGAGGAGAAATGATGGGAGTCATAAAAGCATTTCTCAATCTAAAAACATGAGATGCTTTTATAGGAACAAGAAAGGTTGGTTAGTGTTCCCTAATAAGAACATCTTTAAACTCAAAAAAGCAGGAAGCCATCATCTGATCTTTTTTTTTTTTTTTTGTTCGTCTTAAAAATTTTGAAGGCACATTGTTGTAAATTCGTTTCTCTGATTCTATCAAAGATAGACCACAGAGCTAAGCTATTTAAGTAGTAAGAAGTTAATCAAATCTCAGTAGCAGAATTGAAGTTAAATGGAAAAATCCACAGATGGATAAAAATAGAATAACCAATGTTATAAACGTACAGTAGCAGCAGCAAAAATTGTTACACATTTTGCTATACATAGGGCCATTTGCCTAGTACCCTGTCTAGCAATCAAATGTGTGTCAAAGCCAAGCATCGTAATTATGACATTGTCATCTTTTAAATCTTTTTCATCTCGGAGTTCTTTTTATTGGAATTTTCATGCTTGCTACACTTCATGTTCATGCCATGATACGAGGAACTTTAGACAAAGATGCTTGTATTTTGTCCTCCGAAAATGACAAGTCAACCAGATTTCCACTTAAATACTTCTCATATGATGTCAAGTCAAAATGACCATGTCCACACATTGCCATAAGTATTACTTTTGATTCTCCAGTCTCTTTGCAGTGGAGAGCCTCCCTTATAGTGGCAGCAATTGCATGAGTTGGCTCTGGTGCAGGTATTAACCCTTCAGATCTAGCAAATCTTATGGCACCTGCAATGAAATAGAATTATGATATTATCCCAACTTCTTGGACGTAATTGTGAAATTCCCAATTGAAGAAAAATCATTTTGTTTTTGCCACTATGATAAATTGAAACACATTGAGCATAAACCTGGACATAGGGCATTATGATAATATTGATAAAACATGGACATCTTGATGTGGCTAAAAAGAGGAAGGCAGTTACCTTCAAAGCACTCAGTTTGAGGAATAGCAATTGCTTCCATGAAACCCAGTTCATAAACATGGGAAATCAATGGCGCCATACCGTGGTAACGCAAGCCCCCTAGACAGAAACAAGAATGTGCATATTACTAAAAGAAAGAAAGAAATTGAAATTTACAGTATCTGAATTCTCAATAGCTAATACCAGCATGAATAGGGTCCGGAATGAAGTCATGGCCAAGAGTACGCATCTTCATCAATGGAGTCATCCCAGCCGTATCACCATAATCATAAGCATAAACACCTTTTGTTAACGAAGGACATGCTGCAGGTTCAACAGCTCTTATCACAGGGTTTATTTTCCCATTAAGCTTTTCTCTAATGAATGGGAAACTAAGTCCTGCAAAATTAGACCCACCACCGGTACATCCTATTATCATATCAGGAGTTTCACCTATAGCTTCCATTTGCTTTAGGCACTCCTCACCTATAATAGTTTGGTGTAATAAAACATGATTAAGTACACTGCCTAAGCAATATTTAGTATCAGCATTTGTAGCTGCAACCTCCACAGCTTCTGAAATAGCTATTCCTAAACTTCCTGGAGTTGAAGGATCCTTCTTCAGGATATCTCTTCCTGCATTAGTAAAATTTGACGGTGATGGATGTACTTTTGCACCCCATGTTTCCATCATCATCCTACGATATGGTTTTTGATCATATGAAGCTCGAACTTGCCACACCTGTACAAAGATTCAAAATCAGAATTCACGGAACCTATGGTAGAAATTGAATTTTATAAAATTTTGTGCAATTCATTTGAAATTTCATGTTATCATTTTCGGAATGACAGTAAAATGTTCATCTTACTCCTATAAATTCTATCATTTAAAAATGAGTTACACAAAATGATCGAATTTTGATTTGTTATAATACTTGAATTCCATAGATTGAATTTGCAAGAACAAATGAACATTTTCTTTCATATCAAATAAGAAAATACGAAATCTTCCCATGAAATTTTGTGGAATACTAATGATTAATTTGAGTTCATTGTCTACTGTACCTCACAGCCAAGACCAAATAAGCTGCAAGCAAAGGCCAGTGAACTTCCCCATTGACCAGCACCTGTTTCTGTCACAAGATTCTTGATGCCTTGCTGTGCATTATAAAAGACTTGTGGGACTGCTGTGTTAGGCTTGTGTGATCCAGCAGGGCTTACACCTTCATATTTATAGTAAATTTTAGCTGGTGTATCGAGAAGTTTCTCCAATCGCTTTGCCCTAAATTCAACTTAAAAATACGTAAGATACTTCAAGAAATGATAAGTAACAAAACACACACACACACACACACACACATTTTTACCTAATCAAAGGTGTTGGGCGCCAAAGCTTGTAAATGTCAAGAACTTGTTCTGGGATATGTATGAACTTTTCATTCGTCGCTTCTTGCTTAATCAACTCATCTGGAAAGAGCGGGGCTAAATCTTCAGGTTTGACAGGTTCAAAAGTTTTAGGATCCAATGGAGGAGGAGGTTTTATAGGAAGATCAGCAATTAGATTGTACCATTTTTCTGGAATTTCAATTGCTTTTAGATTAGCATTTGAAATAGCTTTTGCTCTTGCTCTAAACCCATTTGAAAGCTTTAAACACTTTGGCTTTGCTTTCAGTGGAAAACAACCAAGCCATTGGTCCTCACCTTTGAAGATCAGAACCAAACAAAAATCATTAAGAATGCAATAAACAGCCAAAATTTAGAATCTCGTACAAGAAACAAATAATAAACAAGAAACCAAATAAGACTTTCTCCCCATATATATGGTAAAGGAAAAATTACGAATAATTAGACTAAGTCCTAATGAACTCCCATCTTATATTTACCAAATATAATCTTCCAAATTAATTTAAAGTAAAAAACACAGAAATATTTTATATTAAAGCTCATCAAATAACATACAGAGACACAAGCGCTCAACCAAAATTAACCAAGAAGTTGAAGAAAGGATTACTGTTAAAGAACAAAAAGAAGCTAAGACGGAAATATAAGAGTTACCTCTGATGCAAGTTCTTGATAGGTTTGAAATGGGAAGTTGGTTTGCGGACAAAATGGCCATTTTCAAAGGTCTGCACGTTCCGGTAGCTATCTCATTTCTCAGATTCCCAAAGACCATAAATAGTAGAAAACTGGATAACAAATAAAAAATGTCGACAGAAGAACAGCACCAAGTGTTAGGTACTTGCTAGGTTGACTGACATGAATTCAAGTCGAGTAAATTTACAAAATACATTATTTTTAATTACCTTTTATTTTGTTATATTACATAAGAGTTTAGGGTTTGGTTCAATCAATTCGGTTAATTTAGCCAATTTAGTTTAGTAAATAAATATTTGGTCAATTTGATTAAAAAAAATTAAAATTTTGATAATCAGTTAGAAATTACTTTAACTGAATTAATGAAATTAATCGATTCTCAAAATCACGTCCTTTTGATTAAATGAAAAAATAAAAATAAAAATTAAAAACATTATGTTTTTATTTTGATTAAGTAATAAATAATAATTTTGGTTAATTTTTATTTTGTTTAAAGTTGGTTAATTATAAATTTTAATTAAATTTAATCGGTTAATTAAATTTTTATTTTCTTTAATTTTGGTTCAATCACAATGGTTCGGTTAAATTTGATAAAAGATGAATTTGGTTAAATTCAGTTATAAAAATTAGATTAATTTATTTCGATTAAAAATTTTATTCAAATTAGCTAAATGGCCATCCCAAAATTATATTTTTTCAGTTTACCTCCTTTTAATTTTTCAATTCAAATTAATTTATAAATCTAAATAATCTTTAATAGCTTAATATATCAATAGTTTTTAGCTCAGACACTTCTTTTATATTAATAATAACGTGATGGTGATGGTGGTGGTGGTAGAGTGATGTTTAAAGTAGTAGTTGTGGTGATGGTGAAAGTGGTGTAGTAGTAATGGTGGTAATGGTGGAGTGGTGAAAGTGGTGAAGTGATTATGGTGGTGATGGAGTGGTGATGGTGATGGTGGTGGTAGTGATGAAACAGTGATGATGGTATAATTGATGGTGATAGTATTTTAATTACATTATATTACATATTTATAAATAAATATAAAAATATAATGATAATTATATTACATAAATTTTATCAATTATATCATCAAATATAGCAATAAAATCTTAATTACATTCCATTATATTATATTTTTCATTATATTACATCTTTATGTAAATTGCATTCAATTATATTATATTTCTTATTACATTACATCTTTATTTAAATTACATTACATCACATCCAATCAAACATAATGTAAATATCACAAGAGATATGACTTTTACAAAATATAAACAGAAATATATTTTTTCTTTTACTTTGATAACTTAATTTACTTTTAAGTCATCTTAAAAAATTTTGCATTCGAAATTTCAGGATTCAAATATTAAATGTTGACCGAATTTTGGAAATGTCCATTTAGACTTGCGAGAGCAAAAACTATTCAGTCAATTTAATTAAATCATCCAATTTAGTTAATCCAATGACTTATTTCGGTGAATTGGAAATTAATTTTCAATTTAAATGAATATTATTCCCACGGTTCAAATTTTAAAATTTTATTTTATTTATTAGAAGATCTAATGAATCAAAATAACACTACGCAATATTTTTTATAGACTCACCAAAATTGGTGAAAATATTTGCAGTTAAGAGGATTTGAATTTATAAATAGATCAACCAGATCATATATTTAGATTTATAAATTTAGTATACATTATTCATTTAACATTTTTAATACCAACTATATTTATATTTGATAAACATAAATATTTTTGGATAATGGTAAAATTACATTTACAAATATTTTATTTTTTATATATACACACACATAATGTATATCTAAATATGTGATATATTTCACATTCTAATCAATAAAAAATTATGTATTGAAGATTTCATTCGCATTTACATTTAATTTTATTAGTGTGTCTAAAATCACATTTAAGCACCAAAGTTCCATCCATTCTCCTCAAAACAAAACTCTCTACCAAGACATAACAACAAAATCTCCTCCACCAACTCTCCCTTCCACTTTCATTTCTAATTTCCACTCTTTTCTCTACTGTCACACTCCTTTCTGGCCCACCAACCCACCCTCCATCTTCTAATAGCCATTTCATTTTTTCTACAATTACGAAACTTAAGCCCACTCCAAACCCTAATCTCCTCCTATTTCTATTTCCAAATTCAATTGATCTATACCAAGTAAACCCACCATGACCAACCCTATCAATTTTTAAAGCTTCCTTTTCAAACACTGAATCAACTTCTCTTTGTACATTAGTGTTAATAGTAATAACAGAACTACTCTCGTTATTAACATTTTCACATGAGTAAATTTCTTCCCAGTATTGTTCAAGACGCATTCTATATAAAATTGACCTATTCATTCGTTCTCTTATTCTTGCATTCTCTTCTTTTATAAACATAAATGGACAATACCATGTCCCAATAGTGATAGAAGAAGAGGTTTTGCTAGAGATGGGAAAATCGAAATTAGGAAGTTGGGTACGAGCAGAGGAATCGAGTCCTAAAGCATGATGATTAATTAATGGTTGAAGTTTTTGCGACGATCTTAACGAGATTCGAAGTTCCCATCCTTTATATCTTAGCAATTTTGGTGGGTATGCATAAGGAGCAAGAGACCTGGCAAAGAAACTGTGATTATAGTGGGAACTAATCTTGAATTCTTGGTATGTGTTTCTTGGATCTAATGGTCTTGGTCTTATGTCTTTTATGACTTTCTTGAAGCAACATAGTAACCCCATGTCCACGTCCCTTGAGCATCTGCATGCTTGTCTGTAAATTAATTCAAATAAGAAGATCAAATTTATTACAAATAAAGAAAACAACAAACCAAGAACAGGAACAAAAGAAGAGGAAGAATATACCCTTTATGCCTGCCTTTAGCTTTGATGACGTAGTAGCAATTCGAAGATAAAGGCTGACCAAGAACAGGGACAAACCAGAATTTCTTAGCAGTAATTTCTTGATTCTCAGATGAATGAACAACATTAAATATCTTGTCTTGAGGAAACGGTAGCTTTCTAACTCTCCTCTTTTTACAAAAACCAAAACAGAAAGTATTTTCTGCTTCAGTTTCTTCATCTGTAATTACTAAATAGCCTGTGTATGGACCTTCTGGTGGTTCTTCTGAAAGAGCACTTGGGAATTTTCTGTACAGAGAAAGAGGTCTTGTCACGTACATTCTTGAATTTAAATTTTAGTTCACTTGCATTTCTTTTTTCCATAGGAGATTTAAATAGATTGGTTCCTTGTATATTAAGCTAAATAGTTTAATGATCATCATTCGAATGTCACATCATATAAAGAATTTGGAGATGAATCCTTTTTATGATAAAGGAAAACATAACATAGATAATGCTTTTGCTTTATTTCCCACCTTCTTTTTTAACTTTTAGAAAATTAGATTATCATTTTTCAATTTAATCAAAATTATTTATTTTTTATTAAATACAAACTTAAATTTAATATGATGTAAAAAAAATTATCAATCAAATGTGATTTGATTGTTTTTTTACTTTCATGAGAAATGAAATATTTTAAATTTAAATTTTTTCGATTTTACCATAATAATTTTCACTGATTTGTGGGAAGTGGCTTTTAAATTATGAACTTGCTCAACCCAGCCCAGAAGCATATGTTATAATTGAAAATCCTAGACGCGGCCCATTCCAGCCCAAAAGGCATCTAACATTGGAGGCTCGGAGCTTGAAATTCACATTCAACCAATAATAAAAAAAAAATAATCGAAATTAATTGCATACGGCACATAAAATTTAAAAAATCGAATATGTCAACAGAATTAATAATAAAAATTAATGCCACAAAAAACTATAAATAATAAAAATATTAAAAATTATAATCAAACAATGCCATAATAATCAAAATAGTTGAATTTAATTTAGTTTAATAAAAAATATATTTATGTAAATGTATTTATTAATTTTTGTAATTTAATCGTATTTAAACAAGTTTAGTAAATTTAAATTAGTAAAATATAATTTCAATGTATATAAAATGTTTAAAAACTTAAAATAAAAATAATCTCGAGTGAAAAATTATAAAAATACTCAAAATCTTAAAAAGAAGACTCAAAATCTTCATCTCTCTTTGTTTTGTTGCCAGAAAAGAGCACACAAGGAGAAGAGGAGAGAAGAAACGACAGCGTTGTTGTTTGGCTGGGACCTTTTTCTTTTTCCTTTCAAGCACATGTACTAGGCTTTCTGGGTAATGAGATTTTTGCACTGCTAGCAAAATCATTTGTGCCGTTTCACCGTCGAAGACTCAGCCGTCGCGTCTCCGTTCAGGTGAGTCCAAAAACCATGTCTTCTATTTTTAGCCTTTGAATCTTTAAAGCTGAAGAGCGTAGTAAGTTTCATTACAATTATGTAATATCGCATCAATGATGTCCGTCTAGCTATTACCTTTCTTCTTTTGTTTATATTTTCTTCAATAATTTTCGAATTCTAGGGTTTGACATAAACATTTATTCAAAATTTTGATGGCTAATTGGCCCAATCTTTGTACTCTTGAGTTATTTGCTAGGGCTTGCATATGCATGAGTGGCGCAAATAAATTATAATAATGGTCTGTATATTTGGTTTACTCTAGAATGCTGGTGGAAGACGATTACTTTTTTCAGTATACGAGGAATCCAAATTTATTAGTAGCTTTGATTAGGTGAAAATGGAATATATACTTTCAAGTGCAATTTCAAGATTACAATCAAATTTAATTTTAATTATCTCAAAATCGAACTTGATATTAGAGACTGTGGTTTACATTCCCAATCTATTTTCATCTCTTTGGATGCATGTGCAAAATTTAGCTGTAAAGTTTCAATTGTTTGATTTGTGTTTGTCCATGATTCATGAATTTTTATTCTTCTATCTACAAGAGTTTGAATGTAAATGTATGATGCATATAAAAGCAATTCTGTTATTGAGACTTTGACTTGATTTTAGTTCTCCAAGTGTTACCTTTTGATTTCTAATTTTGATTGTTGTTTCTTTACTGTTTTCAACAACTCCTAAATATGCAATGAACTAAATTGGAGCTTTCAGTAATTCCAAGTTATAGTTTTCTTGGGCAAGCCAAATCATGGTAACGCATCTTATCTTGGGTGTTATTGTTATACTTAATGCTGGTCAAATTTAGGTATTTATGGGAAGTAAGGGTCGAATTCCGCCTCCTCATCTGAGGCGTCCTCTTCCTGGTTCTGGTATAATGCATCCTGAACAATTTGCTCCTGGAATGCGCCCACCGCTTGGCCCTTTCCCTCCCTTTGACATGTTACCGCCGCCAGAAGTTATGGAACAGAAGCTTGCTGCACAACATGTGGAGATGCAACGACTTGCAATTGAGAACCAGAGATTGGCGGCCACGCATGGAAACTTGAGGCAGGAACTTGCTGCTGCAAAGCATGAGCTGCAGCTATTACATGCTCACATAGGAGCTATCAAGTCTGAAAGAGAACAACAGATGAGGGGCGTTACGGATAACATTGCCAAAATGGAAACAGAGTTGAAAGCCACAGAGTCCATGAGGCTGGAGTTGCAGCAGGCACGAGCAGAAGCTGATAAGTTGGTTGTAGCAAGGCAGGAACTTATCTCTAAAGTCCATCAGTTGAATCAGGATCTTCACAGGGCCCATGCAGACGTGCAGCAGATCCCTGTTTTGATGTCAGAACTTGAAAGCCTCAGACAGGAATATCAGCGATGCAGGTGCATTTTCAAATGTTATTTGTCTGTATCTTTTAGTTACACTAAGAAAAATATAATTTCACCTGGCCAAATATAGTGAACATATGCTATTTCTCTTGCTTGAACTTGTAGACTCTGTGAATGCAAGATAGCTAGGTGTGCCTTAATGAATACTCCTAAAATCATTCCTAAACCTTTTCTTCCAATCATTATCTGGAAATTGATTTTGAAAGATTTCATTACACATTTATTTCAATAATATTCTCTGTATAAGTTTACTCAGTGGTCCTTATATTTAATTGGGCCTTTCTCCATAGAACCTCTCCTGTGGTTGTAGCACTTTATTTGTTTGTTTTAACATGCTTCTAATAATTGATTTAGTTTTACTCATGAAAAATCTTTAACCATCATGATCCTGCAGGGTTTCATATGAGTATGAGAAGAAAGTATTCAGTGACCACCTTGAGTCAGTTCAGGCCATGGAGAAGAACCATGCTACAATGGCCAGGGAGGTGGAGAAGCTTCGCTTAGTACTTAGCAACACAACTAATGTTGACATGAGAACTGGTACTTTCTTATTCCTTTTGCTCATTAAAGGTCAGTATTTCTCTATATTTGTAAATGAGGTTCACTTTTTTTGTTCAGTTGCAAGTGGTCCTTATAGTGGTGCCACTGGAAACAGTGAGAATGAGGCTTCTGTTCGACCTGCGGGACAAAATATGCATGATGATGGCTATGGGGTTCCTCAAGGCCAGGTACACCAACTTCTAGTCTACATTAATTGTTTGGTTATTTTCTTTCTTATATTATAGTCTTTTTTTTTCTGTATCATTCACATCTGGTCCCTTGGCAGTCTGAACTTTGTCAATATTTGCTGTCGAAAATTTCAAATTGAATAGTGGATGCAGTAATATTAAAATAAATTCAAACATTTTGCCTGAATGATTTAAGACTTGTTTATGTGAAAACATGGGTTTAATTATTCTTCATGACATGAATCTGAGCTATTCAATATTGTCACCGTGTGAAAACTAAATCTGGATGGTCATGGCTTTGTATGTCGTTTAATCATGCACATTTTTGAAGGTGGTTGTGTGGCTGAACTGAACCAATTCCTAATACAGATTTTCAAAATTGAACCTGGCTGGATTTGTATTGAAGGGAAGTTTCATAATCCCAAATTAAATGGAATCCTCATAATTATTTTACATTATAGTCTCACTCTTAAAAAAGTTGTTTTCCATTGTTGTTATTTTTCTTATTATCTATGCTAAGATGATGATTATGATAGGCAATTATGTTGCTTGGCTCCTGAGGATCGAAGTACAACTGAAAACCCTTTTTTTTTTTTTTGTGACAGGGATATGCTGCCATGCCTGGTGCTGGTGCTGGTGCTTCTGCCAATGCTAGTACAGTTACTAATGCTGGCCCTGGTGCTGGGACTCCTACTTATGCTGGAGCTCATTCTGGCTCTGCACCTATTAAATCTTCTTATGATGCACCCAGAGGTCCCGGTTATGAGCCAACAAAAGGGGGCCCTGGTTATGATGCATCAAGAGGTCTTGGATATGATGTATCAAGAGGAGCCGGCTATGATGTGCAAAGAGGACAGGGTTATGATTCTCAAAGAGGATCTGTATATGATATGCAGAGAGGACCTACCTATGATGCACAGAGACTACCTGGTTATGATGCGCAGAGACTACCACCTTCTGACATGCAACGGGGACCTCATTATCATGCATCCAGGGCTGCTGGCCATGATGCATCAAGAGGAGCTGGCTATGATGCACAAAGGGTACCACATGGGCAAATGGCATCGGTAAACACTGTGTCTTATGGGTCTGCAACACCACCAGCTCGTGCTGGAAGTGTGTATGAGGCACCTGCTCGAGGTGGAAACCCTAGGAGATGAAGGCGATGCTGTGCATCTTCTTTCTTATATTTTTATTTTCATTATCTTGTTGGCCTCGCGAAGCTACATGTTTACCGGGAATACTGCATTCCTCAAGTGCCCTGCCCTTCTGACCACAATCTTGTAGGTTTCTAATTGTATTCACATCACATGTTTATAACTTTGTCTCTCTCTCGCTTTATAAATTTTTTAAGTAAATGCTCCTCGATCAATTTTGCTGCTCCAACTTCTTGCCTGCGTATCTGGTGTAAGGTGAGAGAGTTTAAGAATGATTGCAGTCACATTCCTTTAATGGAGTTGGAGATTATCTGAAATAGAAATTTAATTTTACAGTAAAAGTTCAATACAAACTTATTTTTTGCAATCTAATGTTTGAAATCCTGGTAGATAGAACTTAGAAGTGTTCAAAAGTTTTGTTCACTATGATACTAAAGGATTGTATCAAATCATGCTCAATTGCTCTTGGCCATACGGTCAGTTGTAACTTGTCAGTAGGGGTCGATTCAGATCCAAACGAACTGAGGCCAAAAAATGAAAACTGAAGCTTCTAAATGACAGACCAAACCAAATTTAATCGACAAGTTGGTTTGGCTGGTTTTACTGGGTTTTTTCATGTCGTTTTGGTTTTAAGTCCAATTGATTAATTTCTATGAAATTAATTCGAACCAAAAGATTTCAATTCAAATTGAATCTCCTTTGAATATATTGACTGAATCAAACCAAAATGGGTTGATTCGGTTGGTAGTTCTGCACAACCCTACCTGTCTTTGCACATGGGAACACTAGACCAAGCTGCAAAGCCCAAGGCCATTTTTGACAAAAAAAATTATTTATTTTAATAGTGTTTTATTATAAATGTTAAAAGAGAAAAACGTTTTTATACTCTATTATTTCAAACTCTAAACATTATTATAATTTATAAATACTACATTGCATGAAATGCTTCTATCGAACGAATTTTAAAAATCAAATTAAATAAAATGATCGAAGTTATCTAAAAGAAGGTAAAGAAAAAAAATTTTATGGTAAAAATTTTTGCATGATTAAGTTTCTATTTTTTTAATAGATCATTTACTTGAATTAATGCAATTTGAGTGATATAATGAAATCAGAGATTTAAAAAATTTTCTTTATTTGATTGAGAAAAAATAACTCACAATCAATGAAATTAATAAATTTCATCGTTACCTTAATTCTATCTTAAACCATCATATTTGATTAATGATAAAATTTAAATCATTTAATTTTATTTCAAAAATACTCTTTAAATACACAAATTTGATTTTCTGACCAAACCATAGAATTAAAATAATGATTTTTTTTAAATACAATTTAAAATGAGAACCCGGTTAACTGTTGAATCGGTCCAAATCCGAATATGGAAACCCGATCCTTACCACACTATTGCCCTACTAGAGCACTCGTAGCCCGCCAATTCACAAAGTAGCGGATTTCATAAGAGTTTCAAATATTTGCGTTTCCCGGCAAACCTCCCTGCAAATCTGCCATTGAAGAAGAAAACGATTCCTTTCACAGTGTCTCCAATCTCACGGTGTAATTATCTCTACAGAAACTGTCGACATAGAAGAGTTAACGAAATTTAAAAGCAATTTCTCTTTTCTTTTCTATTTCAAAAAAAAAAAAAAAAAAAAAAATCGAAAGAGCTACATTTTTTTGAAAATCTCAATATTTGTAATTTCTTTCTAATTTTATGTTTTTTTTTGCTAGATTCGGTTCTCTGGATTACCAGTTAAGGAAGATTCAGTGGATTAGAAAATCATAATTCGAATTGAACTACTGATTAAAACGTGTGCAGAAATTGAGATTCAGTCTCCTGGTTAGGGTTTGATTTTGAGCTTTCATGATTGGTACTTTTTTATAATTTAAAAAAAAAATCATTTATTTGAATTTATTAATTTTAATATGGCATGTGTTTTGATTTTTTAGAGTCTATGGATTATCCAATTCAAGGAATGGAGACAGTGGTGGCAACTGTTAGTGGCTACCATGGCTCCGAGCGGTTCAACCTCATCAAGCTGATATCTCAGACCGGTGCCAGTTATGTAGGTGCAATGTCAAGATCGACTACACACTTGGTCTGTTTTGTAACTCAGCATCTCATTTAATTACCATTCAAGTTTTAGGGTTCGCTTAGAGGTGAAATGTGGAGGGTAGTTTTAGAAAATGTAAAAATAGAAAGAATGGGTACCTGTCAAATGAGTTTTGTTGTTTGATTATGGAGATTTTAGATGATTGATTGCGTTTTATTTGGATAATCAGATTTGTTGGAAATTTGAAGGGAGGAAATATGATCTTGCCAAGAAGTTAAAAATAGTCATAGTTAATCATCGATGGGTGGAAGATTGCATAAAGGAAGGGAAACGTGTTCCGGAGCATCTATACATGCTGCAGAGGTATATGTGCTGCATTTGCATTTATTCTAGTGTTCGGCACAGTTTCATAGGCAGCTCATTTTCAAATTTTGCGCTCTTACTTAGTCGGTTGCAGTGATGTTTTGTGATTTCTTATGGCATTTTCGATCCCCTTTTCTCTTTCTTTTTGGTTAGAGAAAACAAATTGATAGCGTAACTTAATAAACTTATGCTACTAATTTGATGCATTTTATTTATACCATAAGACATACAACAAGAGAAATGCTGTAGTTAACAAATAAACTTTATCACTTCTGTAATACAAAGGTCTACCCACTCATAGATTGCACAGTATCGTGATTATCAGAATCTGATAACTGTTGTAACTAAGATTTTGACTTTCTCTCTGCTTCCCTTAAAATTAAAAATTTCATTTTATCTGTTATTTTTGGGATCACTTTTGGTGCCAATTTTATGTATCATTTGAATACATCCAGAAGATAATCCAGGACTTTCACTAACAATTTCTGATGGATTTCAGCGGAAAAGAAGTTGGGCCTTTATTGCTGGAGGTCCCACTTGTTGATAAGGCTGGATTCTTGCATCAAAACCGTGAAGCATTGTCTGATAAATCCAACACTTTCGAAGACTGTGAAAGACTACTAAATGGTTTGGGTTGTGGAGATTCTAGCCATGCTGGTTGGACTGATTCTTTTTTGTTGAATGAGGTAATTCATAAACATCTCCCTTTCTGTCTCTCTCTCGCTCTCTCTCTCTCTCAAATGCCCACACAAATAAATGAACAAACATGTGAACATGTATACAAAAAACACACAATGCTTCTTTAAGTCAAATCAGCTATGAAATTCTAACTGATGATGTTGCAGTTTGATGATAATGCCAATGCAGTTAAATAACTAAATTCCTATATTTTCTTATGATGCATTATGAGAAAGGGAAAAATGTGATATAAAATGAAGGGCATTCTGTTGTTTTGAAGCTAACATTTTAGTTTCTATATATCATAACATATAGGATTTCCAGCTTCAAATTGCATGTATACATATTGTTTCAAAACTTCTCTTTTAAAGCATTGGAAATGATTTTTTTGTCTGGTGTATGACTTAGCAAGTTCATCTTTGTTGTTGAGGATTTTAGTGTTGGTCAATGTTTATCTTATTCCTTAGCATTTTTAACTGCAGAATTTGTTTCCCGAGCTGAACAAAAACAACATAAACTTATCTAAATCAATGCCTAAATGGACGAAAAAGCCTACAAGACAGGAAGACAGGTCATATGGCAGATACTGTTTTCAGGACCCTCCTTTATCTGGACTGCTTGCAGTAGAGGTAATTGAATTATATTCTGCTTCATGTGCTCATAAATATTTGTCAATTAAATTTGTTGCATCTGCTATATAGTTTTTTATGTCAATCTCTTGTGAGCTTTATATGATAAGAAAGTCAATCCTTTGAAACTTATTTCTAATATCTTGCGCATTACTTCCCTCGTTCTGCATAAATCACCATAAGAAAAAAAGAAAACGAAATAGAAGGTCAGATTGAACATTGCTTCAAGATCTAAGTTTATGCTTGTGCCCCCTGCAATGATATTTACAAACAGTGATATAAAATTTGTGAATTCTGATTCTTTGGTATTGTATCTGTTTTTCTTTAAGTCATCAATTGTGCATTGCTATTGGCCATCTACTGATAGTTAATGAATCTTTGGAATATATAATTTCAATTTTGGTATAGGCTTTTTACACCTAGAAATTTTGCTCTTTTTTCTAGTTATTTTGGCTCCAATTGGAGTTTGAACTTGCAACCTCACAATTTTTGACACCAAGACACATCATATAATTCAGTCATTCACTTCTGCAGGCTCTTCAAAATTATTCCTACTGGAAGAAATCTGTTTTCAGTTTTATTAACCCTAATCTTCTGTTATCGAGTATTTATTATGAGTTTACTTCATAAAAAGTGACTCAGAAAATAAAATGAGGAAATGGTCTTGCTGCTGGTAAAACCTGCTGATTTTGGACTAGGATCTCCATCAGGACTCAGTAAATGTTATGAAAAACATAACTTTCATTATTTCTTGATGTTGAAAGACTTTGTGATCCAGTAGTATTAAGTACGTTTGGCAGGTGAAGACTTGTTTCAAGTGAAAGATGTTGTAATCTTTCTTATTTTGTTCCTTGTTTTCTGTAAACGATTCTAGCTATTTCATGCAAAATGTCTCATATTTGACTGCTTATCATTGTTAATTGTCTTGACTTTTGCTACGTTAGTTCGTACTTTAAAAGGCAATTTTATCTTTTTTTGATCTTCTTTCTCTTAACTATACTGCCATGAACTCTATCAAAAGGAAAGTGTTTCATTCTACTGAAAAGATATTTATTGTTCCTTGAAAAGCATGAAAATTCACGTTCAAAATCATCCGTGCACTCTGTGAGAGAGAAAGGGAAGATATCAGGCCATGAAGAGTCAATATTTGATGTCATGGACAGTCAACTAGCGAGGGGGAAAAGGAAGATTTCTGATGATATTGGAAGTACATTTTTGGCTGAACCTCCTCCTAATGGGCGGAGGCTTGTAAAGAAAAATGTTTGCAAAAACAATTTGCAGATAGAGCTTTTAGATTCTGACCAAGAGAGTAACCCGATTAAACTTCATAACAAGAACAGTGACGCTGCAGCTTCTTCTATATATGAAGGTTATGAAAAGAATGTTAATATATTCGAAACTGGAAGAGCATCTGATGCTGCATTGAATGGCGCTGGGGCTTCTTCAAATGAAGCTTTTGATGATATTGAAGATATAAAAGATTTGAATCATCTAACTACAACAAAGGATTCAAATCCATATCTTGAGCAAGCACTGATTGCAATGGATGGATCAGAAAGTTGTCCTGCTAGTAAGAACTTGGGTGGCAAGAATAAGGAAGCAAGTGTTGAACCCAATAGCAAATCAGAGGACTTATCGTGTATTATATGCTGGACAGAGTTTTGTTCAACCAGAGGTGTTTTGCCATGCAAACATCGATTTTGCTATTCATGCATCCAAAACTGGGCTGATCAATTGGTATTTATTCTCTCCCTGTTTAATTGATGCCTCTCTGTCTTCCTTCATAAACTCGTGTAAATTTCATAGGGTGAATTATGGTATTCATTTCAATGAATTAGCTTAATGTGCTAAAGATGGTTCTGGATATTGTTTTTCAATTATGAAATCCTAAATTTTCCATGCACTCGCATTGTTTTAGTCTTGCCTTTTTGGACTATGGATATTGCTTCTATTACATGCAAGAGATTTCTTCCTTAGGCATTGTTGTTGCTGTTTTCTTTTTGCTCCCCTTTCGTGTTCTTTTGTTTTCTGAAGCTCCAATTGCTTCAATTCATTATCTTCATATATGCTCTCCAAATAGTAACTCAGGTTTTATTTGGTTGCTGTCTAAATGTAGTCCTAGTAATTTAATATTAGAATCGTGACCATTCTTGACCAGTAAATACATGTTTTCCAGATTTTATTTTGGCAGGATTTTCATATTTAGGTGTAATTGTATATTTTTTTTTTTATTTTCCTTGTTAAAGTTAATTTGGCATTTTACTCTCATTCATTTTCCTTTTAGACTTGGTTTGGTTACATAGGAGCATCTGCGTTGAATCATGAATGCAAAACCATTCTGTGGAGTCTGAACTTTTCATGAATAATATGATTGCATTTGAGAGGGGTTCTTTGTCATCTGAAAATACAAGTTGCCCAAATGAATGTAAATGCTGTAAGAAGTTTTTTGGATTGTAGCTGTGAACTGTCTTTGGGCATTTTCAATTATGATTGAATATTCAAGTTCTGCACTGCTATTGTTTATGGAGAAGTAAAAATTTCCTTCTCTTCTACCCTTTGATATGCATCTTGGGGAAGCATAAATGCTTAACTATTATGTGGTCGTCATATCTATCAAGTTATTAAGCAATTGGCTGAAATTTAAACTGTTTCATAGTTGAACATTCTATCCAGGTTAACTCATTTTGCAACCCCGACTTTCTTTTTTTCTTTTTTTATTTATCATCTCGGTATCGTTTGATAAATTCTCTGTATGTCTTCCTTGTTATGTTGTTCTATGCTCTTTACTCAATTGTAATTTTGAAGTTTTGGTTCTGCTGCTGATAATAAGTGTAGATTTCAAGCAGAAAGAATCCAACATGTCCTTTGTGCAAGGCTGGATTTGTAAGCATTACTAAAGTGGATCACGCAACCACTTCTGATCAGAAAATGTACTCTCAAACTGTTCCTTGTGCCTCAACAACAGATATTTTTTTATTAAATGATCAAGAAAGATGCAGATTTGGTGGTGAGGTAATATTGATGTTTAATTAGTTTGGCTCCAACCATAGACTTCTTAGAGTCTGTTTGGCATTGAAACAATGCACTTTTTTATATGTCTTTATGATTAAAACGTGTGAAATTCACTTTAAAAGCAAACTTAAATAATCTCTGAAAAACATATCTGATGTTGCAGTTTTCTTAACTAGCTCGAAGAAAGACACGGAAAAATTTTGAAGGTGTTTGTTTTTTTACCATGCGCTATGAGAATTATTGTGCTAAGTATTCTAGTTTTCTTTTGTTCAACAGTCCTCATTACCCACAGTTTGTGGTGAATGCTGTTGCCGGGAACCTGAGGATCTTCTCATTAGCTGTCATTACTGCCAAATTCAATGCATTCATATGTATTGCCTGGACCCTCCTTTGTTACCATGGACATGCATGCACTGTAAGGATCTCCAAAGACTTTATCATCATGCCAGATAATATGTTTGACAGGAATACTTTCTTACACTCCAAGAATCTACATTTCTTCTTATACGCCTATGATGATGCATTTTAAATTGAGTGCTGCTATAGCAGTTTCAGTCTGTGTACTCAAAACAAATTGATGCACTTTCCTTTGTTTAATTAGTCTTAACAAGAACTAGTTATTGAGTTTCTTATACTTATTAAGCAACATTTGAAACATCTGTTCCTAGAGCCCAACGAGTTTGTGTTTTATTGATTTTTCTCCGAATTAATCCTAATTTTTGTTTCGGTACATAGAAAATTATCAACATTCGGGATTTGACTGTTATAGGTATTTTGACTGTGCAAGTATATTCTAATTGACTCTTTAACATTCTCCTTAGTCAAACTAAACACAGCTACCATATTTTTTAAACTTGACAAATACAAATGAAGAAATAGAAAAATAGCGTAGCCTTTAAATTTGTTATAGAGATGATGACTATTGCGATGATGAAAGGTTAACATTTCGCACTTGCTTTTCAAAATTAATTTAATCAAATTAGGTATCTCACAGAATAAGACAAGCTCCTGAATCAACAACTCAACAACACTACACCACACTACATATGCTTGTCCAAGATTAGACTATATATATATAAGATTTAAAGAACTGTGTCCATTAAATTAAACTATAAATTTGTAATTTCAGGAAACAGTTTTTTGCAGTAGTACATTTATCTTTATTGTGTGGACACTCTTTCTTGATCCCTATATATGAAGTGGGAATGAATGTGGACTTTAACTTTTCTTTTCTGAGGATATTAAATCATTTTTGCTTTTAAACCCATCGTTGTCCGCAATAAAATCTTCAATTTGATGTGCAAAAGAGTGCCACGTCATCCCAACCAACTTTGTCTGTCTTGTCTTTGATTTTTACATATTCCTAAAATAATCTCAGCCTCTTATTTGCAATCTTTTTCACTTCCATTTTCTTCTTATTGGTGCATAAAGGGCAATTTCCTTTTTTTGTTCATATAGATAGGATGTATTACAAATTTGCACTGAGAAGAACTTGAATAAGTAAGCTTTACAAATTACAAATTTCCAAATAAATCCTATTATAATTATAAATTAGAACAGGAGCATGTTGGAGAATAGCTAGACTCAATAAGATTAGAAGAGATCAAGAGTTTACATTAGACACCATAAAATCTGAGAAAAAAAGTAGGTTTTGAATCTAAAACCTCCTCTCTCCTCTCACCTTTGGGAAAAATCTTATATATATATATATTCCTTTAATACTTCATTGCTGCTTTTTATTCTATTATTTATGTGTCACTTTCCTTATCAGCTTATAGTCAGCAAAGAATTCTTTAGGCAAAGGTTCATCTTCAGTTTACTTTTATCATATAGAATAAAGTAGTTCTTGATTTAAAGAAAAAACTGCCCTTTTAGAAAAATTAATTGAGGGTCAGAGCTTCAATTTGACTGTAATTTCATTTTGTCAGAAATCAGAATTGTCTTCACATTTAGAAAATTGCCAATGGGATTTGACTATTTAATTTTAATTTAAGCTGCTGTCTCAATTTTTAAATTGCTGCTATACCTATTATTTATACATACTGTAAGTAAGCATTTTCCTATTTTAATACTTAATCTCCAAGGATGACTCTAGCAGTAAAATTTTAAGATTTTCAGTTTGAAAGGTAAATTTTTTGGTAATCCTACAATTTCAAACGCTTCCTTTGTTTCTAATAATGGGTAAGTTTGATTCGGATAAGCAAAACTTAGGAAGCATATTCTAGTAGTTATTTTCTCCCTTTTAAGCAAATGGAATTATTACTTTCAAAGGACAATAACTATTTGAACCAAATAATCCATTTTTGACTATAAAATTGTTCTTTTTTCACGATTTCTGATGGTTAATTTTATGAATTGAACTCTTAATTTTATAAATAAAGATCATATGCTGAATTGAAACGTGTAAGCCGCTCCTTATGAGTTCATATGAGTTGCTTCTTGAGTATAAAAATATACTAGAATTACCAATTGAAATTCTTGGTTAGAGCTGCTTCTTGAGTATAAAAATATATTAGAATTACGAATTGGAATTCTTGGTTAGAGCTAAATTAACCAGAAAAGAAAAACATTTTGAAGCTAATAAATAGCAAGTGAACAGAACAAGAAAAGGAAAGAAAATCTATGGATGGCTGAAAGAGAAGTGGAGATAACACATTATTATATATTTTGTATAACTAAACACAGTTTATGTAACATTAAAAACAGAGGAATAGTAGAGATAAACTAAAACAGAATCAAACAGCATAAGTTCTGCTCTTTGGAGAATCTGCAATTTTCAAGGTTTCTTCAATGAGCTTTTTAGCTTTCCTGCTTCTTATTTCAACTCTCATACTTTCACTCTTTTCAATTTTATCATATGGTTTCTTCATCTTCAATGACCTTATTTTTGACTTCAAGCTCCCCATCAACCTCTCGAATCCCATCATCACCATCTTTGGTTTTTAAGACCTGTTCAAACAAACAAAACAAATTGTTAACTCGCAATCAGCAACCTAATTATAGACAAGTTAAGCTTTCAAGAAACATTAAAACAAAGAAAAGATTGAAAGATTGAGACCTTATGGAAGATATTTTAAGTTCAAGAAATGAAAGAGAAGGGAAACTTTCAAGAACTCTGTTTACTTGTATTATTGTTAGGAAGTTAGAGAAAGAGAAGAGTTAGGGTTAGAGGAGGAGGAAGAAGAAGTTAAGAAGGCTGATATGAACTAAGAGTAACGGTTGTAAGTCACATTGAAAACATTAATAAGAAGTTTTGGAAGGCAGAGTACGCAAATAGTTAAAGAAGAGAGTTTTGTTTTGTGTGGACAACGAAATAATTTCCGTTCACTGCCGATGGAGTTTTTCGGGATTTTACCTCATCCATTATGGAAAAAATTGTTAAGATAACTGATTTTTAAAGGATATAAATGGAAAAATAAGAAAAAAAAAATATAATCTGATTTAACTAACTATTTTTCAATTACGTGAAAACCATTTAGAATTATAATTTTAGGACGAAGAAAATAATATAGCACTATTATTATATTTTAGCCATAAACCCATAAGTGCCAGTAAAAATTAATAATTACCTTTTTATCAATTCTTTAAATAATTAATATTTACTAATTAGTGGAGATACTAAAAGATAAGGGTAAAGCTAAAAAAAAGAAAATTAATAATTCATTAATTTTCTAAAATTATAAAAAATGTTAAATGATACTTATAATGCAAAGGCTTTTGAATATTTCTTTATATGTACAAAAAGAAAAATGAAATTTCAAGAAGCAAATCTTTCTTTGGTAATGTAATAATAGGCAAGAGAAAGAAAATTACGTCATGGTTGTACTTGTCGATAACAGTAACGTCTTCATCGTTATGTATTGCTCATTAGTTATTATTACTCCTCATATACATAAATAGAAAAAAAAAATTTATGGCATTGGATTGTACTATTTTCTTACGTACCCTTTGAAAATATTAATTTCTTTTACATCAACATCAATAAAATTGATTTTTAATCGAGTTAAAAATAAAATTTAAAAAATTGAATAAAATCATTCTTTCAAATAATATTCTAATATAAGTTCGATCTTGACCGTTATATATATGATATCTAAATATTAATTCTGCTGTCGGTCTGAAAAACAAAATGACATGAAAGCATATATTAAATTAAAATACATAACTTTACACAATTTTATAAAATCAATCTATAAAATTTAGATTTTAATATAATAATTTAAAATATCACCCATAATTTTACTTGACACGTGTCACACCAACAATATTTCCAAGCCACTGAAATATAATCAATAATTTGATATGAATGGATGCTTTGTAAAAAAAAAAAAATAAATAGATAAAAATCAGTTTCCATATATAAATAGTAGGACTTAAGATTGTGAATGTGATGTAACAATAGTTTGCAATGACAAAGTCTAGGAAATGGGTTTATAGCAATGGAATGTGATGTAACGATAACTCTTAATGGTGGTCCAAAACTCCTAATCTATTTGGCTTATCCCTCCATTTATAGATCTGCCTTTTGAGGTTTCACCATATTTAGAGGCTACTAATTCTTTTGAAAGGGACTCCACAAAGGATCACCAAAATGTCCTTTTACACAAGTTTGAGCACCAAAATATTAAAAATATATACTTACATCTATTTCATTTTAACATTATTTATATAATCGACGGTCAATTTGAAATTAAATTCGATTTATCTACCAATAGATCGAAAATAAATTATAAATATGAATTTTGAGGAGAAAGACTAGAAAAATTTCAAAGATTAGATAAAAAAAAAAAAAAGAAAGATGTGGTCAACAATAATGTTTATGCAAAGAGATAAGTCATAGAATTTGATGTTGCAATTCTCAAAGTCCATAAAAGAACGCAATTTGGATGTAGTAATTTGTATGTTTAGTTCCATTTGTCAACAAGGACATGTCAAGTGTGCCTATCTACATGTCAACCTCAACCCACCTAACTTTTTCTTTTTTGTCCTTACCTTTCTCATGCTTACCACATTTTTACTTTTATTGTTAAATTTCCTCTTCGAAAATACAACTAATCTTTTCCCAAAGACACTAACAAACCTTTTTTCATAATACAACCTGAAACTGCTTTAGAAAAAATATCATTAAGTAACTGTTTTTTTTTTATTTCAATTATGACCTTAAAAATAAATTTTATTGATGTCTTGGGCTCAAACAATAATGTCAAACACACACTCCAAAGTTCTTACAAAGCTTGAAATGCAAGGAAAAAGACACTATTTGCCGTGTTTAGGAGACAGCATGGCTCATACTTGCCTGCACTAACATTTCACTCGATCCTTCTGAGCCAGAATACACTTTCAATTGTAAAACCACTCCAAATACGTATTCCGAATAGGGTCCTTCAGTAGGTCCCTGTGTTCTTTGGAGATCTTTAATTGGCTGGAAATTAAAGAAGCAAACTGCTGTTTTTAGATGCTCTGCAGATGCAGAATACAGGACAATGACTATGACTTGTGAAATTGTATGGCTATTCCATTTGTGATAGTGTTTCTTCTATGTATATACCAAAAACCCCAGTGTTCAATAAGAGGACAAGGCACATAGCATTGGATGCCAATCTGTTTGAGAAAAGACTGCAAATAGAGCAGTCAAGCCTCTGTATTTTAAGACAGAGCAGCAACTGGCAGACAAATTCACAATGGTTGTGTGTATCCTGGATAGCTCGATTTTCCCATAGGCAAATTGAGTATAGATAATAATATACGGGCTCAACTTGAGGGGGAGTGTCAGTTAGATAAATAAATCACAAGCTTATGTTTAGCTAAGCTTAGTATTTCACTTTTCCTATATATATACGAATACTTTTTTACTATTTGAATAAAGTAAGAGGTATTTTTCCAATTTTACCTTGCAACAGAAAGGCGTAACTGACTGATTCTTCAACTGCCTGTAACAAATTATTGATGAGAGCATTGATATGTATTGGGTAAGTTTCTCGATGCAATCTCACTTCCTAAAAGCAGGTCTAGTGGCTAGATAGTAACAAAATCACGTATCAACAACTAGAGTTCGCAGGCATTGTTTCTTATTTCACTTGTGCAACGTGTTTTCGGAATCCAGACGCATAAGACAAATATTTGAAAACCCAAGGCTCATGAGAACTCAAGCTAGGCCTACGATCGCAGCCAATGGAAATATCTCACTGTGCATAAAGTAATAAGGAAATAAAGAGGTCCAGACGCATAAAATTGTCCAACCCAAATACACGAACTTGTAAAAATTTCAGTGACACAGTTCATTGAACGTATTAAGCACAAGTAGAAAAATCTCACCGTCCATTATGTAACAAGAAAATAAAGAGGCCCAAGCGCACGAATTTTTCCAATCCAATTAAATACAAACACTTGTAAGAATATCGGCGAGACAATTTATCGAACTCGTTAGACACAAATGGCAATCTCAGTCAGGATCATGTAATGAAAAAAATGAACAGATTGGCACATGAAATTTGACGAGAATTTATCAGCAATTCCATGGTAAAATACCGGAAGAGCTATAAATTTCGTTACTTCAACCAAAATTAACAGATTGGAAAGAGAGATGATAAACAATTAACACATTTAGAGAGTTCAAGGTTGAAAGAGAACATTCAGTTTTCTTCAATATAAGCAGAAGTAAGGAAAGGTGAAGGAAACTGGCAAGACTTGGACGAGCCGATCGTAGCTTTTCTCTCTCTTCTTCGCGCGCTTTTTTTTTTTTTTTTTCATTTTTTTTATTATATACAGTTGCAAGGGGCGTAAATAAACAAGCCAAACCGTTAATTAACTGCTCATCCCAGCTCTTTTGCCAAGTTTAACGACCAACGATTAGAATTGAGTTAAAGCCTTGAAAGAGTGATATTTTTCTTAATTGAGCGAAATTTGTTAAACTTTTTATCTATTTTTTAATTTCATCTAATATAGTAATAGATAAGAGTGCATAAGACTCGTTCTAACCTTATTTAATTTGAGAAACTTAACTAAATTCAATCCAATCAATTGGGTTTAAAGACATAATAGATTAGATTGCACAAATCATTTTTATAATTTAAATTATGAGTTTATTAGATAAATCCACAAACTTTTATCCAACCATAGATAATATCAAATATATATAAATGTTTATGTAATTATGAGTTATTTAAGTTAATTTAGTTTGATTTATAATTTAAATATAAATAAATGTTATTAAATATAAATATTTATTTCGTTCATTTTTTATTATTTATTTTTAGTATTTAATCATTAACATTCCTTGTTATTTTCACAAATTTTTTACAATTAATAAAAGAGAAAAAGAAGAGGAAAGAGACATGACAATCTGAAAAAACAATGAATGAAGTGACAAAAAAATTTAATAAATTAGAATATTTTGATATGCTTTGACAAAACAATTTTAGTAAAATATATATAACAGAAAAATATTAAGGATTATAAATGGAATTTTTCACAAATAAGTAATTTTTCCTTTTTCTTTCCAAGTACAAAGAGAGAGCAAAGGTCTTAAAGGCAACTTACAAACACAACTTATATGACACGTCAACCACAATCAACATTAATATTGAAAATATTTTAAATATTAAATCAATTTCTTGTAATAGATGACTGTAAATTCTAAAAGTTTTCGATTTTGTTGGTCGCTGTAACTATCTACTCCAACAAGTAAAAATTGTAAAAAAACCCATTAAACTTAAGATAGTGAAACGTTAACTAAAATTTTAAATTTTCTCTCCATCGCGATGGAAATGTAATACCAAACCAGTAGCTTACACGTTTGAATTAATCATGATGCGATTGGAGTAGCATATTTATAAAGCTTTTAGCCTATTCTTTCATATTAAAAAAATAAAATATAAATATATGTTTGGGAATTTTAAAAGTAAATTTGGGAATTTAAATCTTAAAAAGAAAAATCATTCACAATGCTAAATAATTAGAATTACATAAATTTACGAACTTTTCTAAAAATACATATGACAATAATAAATAAATAAATATGTAAATAGCTAAATTCAATATAAATTTAGCCAAAAATATAAATTTACTCGGTGCTTATGCAAAAAAATTTATGCCATGAGCGGCTTATGATTTTAAAATTATAAATTTTAGTAATATTGTACCCTCACTGTTTATGTGCAAAATGCTCACTTCATGTGTATAATTGTTGAAATAATAATTTTCAAATTTGTCAACTATCAATAACTGTTTAATTGATTTAATTTTACAAGTTTGAATGTTTAAAAGAATATTTTACAAATTAAAATATTTAATGGAGACAATATTATAAATTGAAGTGTCTAATAAATTAAAGTAAAAACCGCAGACGTCTTAAAATTTTGTAAGTACAGTAGGCAGGAGAATTTGTGGATCTGTAAATGTCGATCTCTTAAAATATATATATATATATATATATGCATGCAAAGCAAGGTCTCTCTCTTTGTAATACATATCTCCATTCCCTCTTTCTCCCTTTTACTCAAATGAAGAAGCCTCATGCTGCAATGGAGCTTCCCTTTAGCCAACACCATAAAATACGAAAGACACCAGTCCTGCTACTAATTACCTTTACCCTAATTCTTCTCACAATAATTCCCTTATGTTACCCTTTATTAGGGTATACTTTATATTTGTTTCAGAACTTTTCTAGGTCATCGTCTTCTTCTTCCAGGGATGATCTATTAAGTAAGAAGAAATGTGATATATTCTCAGGAGAGTGGGTTCCAAATCCTGAAGCTCCATACTATACAAACACAACATGTTGGGCAATACATGAGCACCAAAATTGCATGAAATATGGAAGACCCGACTCCGATTTCATGAAATGGAGATGGAAACCAGATGGGTGTGATCTACCCGTTTTCGACCCGGTTCAGTTCTTAGAAGTTGTTAGAGGCAAGTCAATGGCTTTTGTTGGAGACTCTGTTGGTAGAAACCATATGCAGTCTTTAATATGTCTCTTATCCAAGGTAAGGCCCCACTTTCACAGTAATGCTGATGAAAATTTTTATTACCAAAACTAAACTGAACCAAATTAATTGAAATTTAACAAAACAAATGTATTCAACTGAACTAAATTATTAAAAATTGAATCGAAATGATAGAAACTGAGTCGATTCAGTTCTATTTTTCGTTAATTAAATCGAATGCTCATCCTTATAAGTTATGATTTATAAGACAGAAGCAATAAATATTCAAATAAAATAAAATAATTAATAAATATATTTGAGAATAAGCCGACAAGATGTCGATTGTAACAATAAGCGACCTTAGTTTACATAAAAGTGAAAATACAAATTTGATCTTTGAAAAACAACAAACTTTGAAAGATGGCCGTCAGAGTTAATCCTCCTCATCATCTTATTTTCTTATTATTCAGAAAATATATTTAATAATTTTCAATTAAAGATGTGGTTTGCTCATAAAAAATTTATGATTTTTTATACAATAAATAATACTGTATTATTTTTATTAATGACTTTCTTTTGGGCCCATTTTCTCATCTAATAATTAATTAATTTCAGGTGGAATACCCTATAGATGTTTCATACACTCCAAATGATCAATTCAAACGTTGGAAATACCCATCATACAATTTCACAATGGCAATATTTTGGGCACCCCATTTAGTAAAGGCCCAAGAAGCAGACTCTGATGGGCCCACCCACACAGGCCTATTCAATCTTTACCTTGATGAATACAATGAAGAATGGACGGCCCAGATTGAAGAATTCAATTATGTTATCATAAATGCTGGCCATTGGTTTTTCCGTCCAAGTATTTACTATGAAAATCATAAAATGATTGGGTGTCACTATTGCCTATTAGAAAATGTCACTGATTTAGGTATGTCTTATGGGTATAGAAAGGCCTTTAAGACTGCCTTTGGTGCCCTAAATAGCTTAGAAAATTATAAGGGCATAACGTTTCTTAGGACATTTGCACCTTCACACTTTGAAAATGGGGAATGGGACGAAGGAGGGAATTGTTTGAGGAAAAGACCTTTTAGGGCTAGTGAGACCAAATTAGAAGGTATAACCCTAGAGCTTTATATGGCACAAGTAGAAGAGTTTAGGGTTGCTAAAAGGGAAGGGGGTAAAAGGGGATTGAAATTTAGGTTACTCGACACTACACAAGCAATGTTATTAAGGGCAGATGGGCACCCAAGTAGATATGGGCATTGGCCACATGAAAATGTCACCTTGTATAATGATTGTGTGCATTGGTGCTTGCCTGGACCAATTGACACGTGGAATGATCTCTTGCTTGAGATGTTGAAGATGGATTTAGGTAGTCATGATGGTCAAAAGGAGAAGAAGCTTTACTCAAATGAGAGGAAAATGAAGTTTAGATAAATTTAATATTAGTCTTTTATTATCATTATTTTTTTATGGTTCTTTAGTAATTGTTGTACTTGAAGGTTTACGATGGTTTTATAAATTAATGTTGGTTGAAATTTGTCGTTTAAATGGAGAAAAAATTAAATGAGAATTCAATATATATATATATATATGTTGGTGGATTTTTTTTAATTAACTAAAATAATAAATTTAATAATTTATCAAAAATAAATAAATAAATCAGATCACATATAATTGAACGTGTTTCTTTTAAATATTATTGTAGGTTGCGACAAAAAAAAAAAAAAAATCATTCAATAGTCTTCATTTTCTTTCTTAGCATTTAAGTCACGCTTGGGGCCATTCTTCCACCATTTTTTTTTTTTTTTTTTGCCTTTTCATAAGCAGATTCTTTGTTTCATCACACCCTTTTTGCACGAGTTTGTTAAGCATAATGCATATCATGAAAATGATGACCTAATTAATTATTCCATCCCATCATCTTTTTTAATGGATCACAAACAAAATGCAACTAATGTTAATTATTACAATGGCTTTGTCGCTGTCTGAAAAATTAAAATTAAATTAACCTGAAGGTCATGAATTCAAGTTACATAACATACTTTCTAAACAAACTAGAAAGACCGCGCAATTGTCTGTATTACTCTTTCACTTAAAGAACTTTATCTTCATCATATATTACCTACCCATTGATGTCTCTCCTATGCATTTTTTCTCCAGTTAGGTTTTTATTGCATTGACATGTAACCTAGATAGCTACCATGATAATCAAACATTTCCTAGTAGCCGTTTCCCTTATTCTTGTCACCATTATTCCTCTCCATATCTTCAAGTATTACACATCTTCTCAGTGGCCGTCACCGGCTAAACTCACAAAATTTGAGAAAACATGTAATATTTTCCACGGAAAATGGATTTGGTACCCCAATACTGGAACTCACTACACTAACACGACATGTCGCGGAATCTCTGATCACCAAAACTGCATCAAGTTTGGAAGACTTGACACTGATTTCTTGAAATGGAGATGGAAACCAGACCAATGTGAGTTACCTTTTTTTAATGCAACAGAATTCTTGGAGCTTGTAAGAGGAAAATCAATGGCCTTCGTTGGGGACTCTTTAGCAAGAAATCATATGGAGTCACTTCTTTGCCTCTTGGCCACTGTAAGTGACACAATACTCTGAATTTTAAGAGCTAAATGATCTTTAATAATTCTGATTCTTTCTCTATACAGGTGGGTTACCCTTTAGATGTAAATACATCAGATCCAAGTTTCAAAAAATGGGTTTTTGTGAACTACAATTTCACATTAGCTTCCTTTTGGTCACCTCATTTGGTTAAAGCCGTTGACACAGAACCGAATGGCCCAACCTACAATCGCCTCATGAATCTTTACTTGGATGAAGCAAATGAAGCCTGGGCAGCTCAGATTGAGGCATTTGACTATGTAATAATCTCAGCTGGAAGATGGTTCTATGGTCCCCAAGTGTTCTTTGAAAAGGGCAAGATTGTTGGTTGTTATTTGTGCCTGAAAAATAACATCAAGAACCTCACTATGTTCTATGGATACAGAAGGGTTTTTAGAACTGCTTTTAACACCCTAATGGGTCATAAAAATTTTAATGGAGTAATATTTTTGAGGACATTGTCACCCTCACATTTTGAAAATGGGGAGTGGGACAAGGGAGGGAATTGTATAAGGACAAGGCCAATTTCTAGTGGGGAAGTGAAATTGGATGAGAATGATATGAGGCTATATGTGACTCAAATTGAGGAGTTAAAGAGAGCAGAAAGGGAAGGGAAGAAAAGGGGTTTGAAATTTAGATTGTTAGATATAATGGAAGCCATGGTTGTGAGGGCAGATGGACATCCTAACAATTTTGGGCATTGGGCAGATGAAAATGTGAGAATTTCTGATTGCGTGCACTGGTGCTTGCCTGGCCCTATTGATACGTGGAATGAGTTCTTGCTTCATATGTTGAAGATAGAAAAGTAGACAAGAAATTTAGGCTTTGTTTGGATGATGCAAGGAAAGGTTTATTAAAGTAAAGTGATGTGAGCAAAGCAAACATAAAAGAAAAGTAATGTAAGGTATGGTAAAGTAGTGTAAGGAACTTTTTATGTTTAGAAGGAAGACAAAAACAAAACAAATGAGTAATATGTACGGATTGTGAAAAGAATTTTCAAGTTTGATTTCTATAAATACACAGCGAATAGTTTTAATTGCGATTAAATCCCGAATCAAATTAATCGATTCCTGATAATAGAATTTAAATAAGTGGTTAAAAAAAACAAATGAATGTTCAATAATATTAACTTGATTTTGAAACAATTACAGAATTAGAAAAAAAAATTTTGGAGTCAATATATAATAAATTATAATAAAGAGAATTTATTCGAAATTTTAAAAGGGATAATTGAAAAAATATGTGTATAAAAAAGTTATTATTTAATACTGAGAGATCGCAAATTCGAAATATATGCACTTACCACCAAACTATACTTTGATGTATCATTCTTTTTAAAATATTTACTGATAAAATAAAAAAAACACAATTTGGAATTTTTAAAAAACTAATATAGGCAATATGAGAAATAAAAAATTTTAACCGTTTACAAGTCTCCAAATTATTGGGTTGATAAATGAGAGGTTTTAACTTTTAAGAGCTAACACCTCAAATAACCATATGAATTTTTCCTATCCTTTTATTCTTTTTTTAAACTTTAACTCATATTCTATTAATAATAATCAGGAAAAAAATTTAATATAAAGATCTATTTTAGTTCCGACCAATAGGTCCGCCTCATACATTTGAACTTAACCGATTTTCCTAATTTTACTACCAAACAATTTAATAATTTAAATTTTAATTTATTTACCACTCAACTATGCAAAATTTATAGATTAATATTCCTTAATTTTCTCAAAGTCACATGTAATTTGCACAAAATAATTTTTACAGCTCATAAAAAAGTATACAAAAAAAATATTAATTTCAATATTTAAAATAATTTAGTTATAATAAATTAATTAATCTTTTTGAAATTAAAAAACCACACATGCGCTAGAAGGAGAGCTTGAACCTCCGACTTGTGGTTAACAGCCACACGCTCTAACCAACTGAGCTATTCCAGCAACGTGATTTATTTATTGCATTATAACTACTTGTACAATTTTAATATTGATATAACACTTGAAAGTAACTGTTGGTAAAGTTATTAAAAAATCAAAAAATAATTATTTCATGTGATTATAATTTTAATTAATATTATTTATTTATATAAAAAATTAAAATAACAAAATTACATATTTATCTTAAAAATAAAAAAATGTCTATAATACATGATTATATATATAAGTAATTATATACTTAATAGTCTTTATATTTTAATGTCAATTATTATTAAAATTTTCCTAAACAGTTGGCATTCATAAACAAACAATTATAAATTTAAACTACTATAAATATGTTTGGAATATTATAAATAAGTTGATGTCAAATATAAATTTATATATTTAAGTATTCATTTTTTTAAATTGGTCCGATTGTGGTGTCCTTATTATTTATAAAAAGAATATCTTAAACGGATTAATATTTTAAAAATTAATGAATATTCTATTTATTTATGAAATTTGACAATAAATATTAACAAATTCAATTACGAATATATAGTTAGCTAAATATTTAAACAGTGGTAGCAAAATTCAATATCAATTCCAAGTGTGAATCATTCAAAGCTAGCAAGTAATCACCATGTTTCCATCTTTAAATATAAATACTCTATTTTATATAATAATTAATAATTTTCGTGCTTCGCGTGCGGATATTATATAATATTTTTAAAATAATATTATTATTTTTATTATAACAAATAATCATTTTAAATAATTCAAATACCAAATATATTATATTTATTAATTTTCAAAAAAATAAAATAAATGATAATATTTTTTTTTAGATTCTTGCAAAAGGATCAATATATTAATTTATTCAATTTTATAATTAATCTTGAACTTTTTATTTTCTAAAAATATTTTAGTAGGTTTTCAAATAATTTTAATAAATATAAATTATTACGAATTCATTTTGAATAAATAGCTTAAAATATGGACATAAATCTAATAAGGATTAAAAGTATAAAAAAATATTAAGCGACCACTAGAGAAATTGTCCATTTTGAATCAAGCCGATTCCATCTCATACTATATCGGCAAGACCATCCTAGGATTTCTATCAAGCGAGCACGCTTAAGTTTGGAGTTTTTTCAACTCTTCAACCATTCCACCAAAAGGCACCTCTGATGATTAGTTATCCTTTTTTGATATATGATCCGATTCATTCCAGTGTCCCACATTTCACTACTTTAACTAGCCTGTCATCCTAGAAACTCGTCAGGAGCCCTGCTCTACTAGCCCTCTTAGGATTATTTTGTCAGATCGGAATGTCACATTCTTTCTTTACAAAAGAAAACTTATATATCAATTTAATCATATTTTAGTTGATCATCAAAAACTGAATATACTTTGTAATTTAATTATCATCACCATATTGATCAAGCTTAAATTTATTAAATGCCATGAAAATAGTTTTGTATTATTTACAAGAAATTCATTTCTCTTTGTTAAGAATATGATGTATTTTTTTAATGATTTTATTTATATTAAAATAGAAATTTATATAAATTTCGTAACAGTAGGAAAGTAAAAAAAGGAAAGTGAAAGAGAATATATTAATGGCATTGTTAATTATTTATAAAAAGAAAGTGAAAAGTTGTTAAAATATTAATGATATTATTAATTTTATTAATTATTTAAAAACTAAAAATATTAATTATATTAATTAAATTCTCTATTAATAATATTAAAAGTAATTTTTAAAATATAAAAAATTATTTTCTACTCAATAGATTAACATTACCACATAAACACTTTAATTCTCAAAAATGATGTCACATAATCTTTTAAGACTCAACTTATATATATATATATATATATATATAATTTACTAACGTGGAAAAGTGTATAATATTACTAAGATTCATAACTTCAGAAATAATTTTTGTAAAATTTGAAGTGTCATGAAATATATACAGATAAATTTATGTATTTAACTATATATTGTTTTTTTCAAGAAATTCAACTATATTTTTATTATTATTATATAATATATATAAAGTTATTATACACAAGTTGTAACTCACTTGACAACTCAAATTAGATATATGGAAAGAATTTTCAAATTTGATCTCTATTGAATGTATATGTATGAAAAGACGAAGAGTCTTAACTTCCACGAGCTGAATTTAATCGATCTTTATTAATAAGATCCACTTTCATTTTCTTAAAAAGGGAAACTAGTAACGTGCCAAAACATAATGAGACTTCTTTGTATTCCTTAAAAAAGAAATATTGAAGAAGAAATGATGGAATGGAGATTTGTCTATTTGCAAACATGTGCAATTTGGGATCTTCAATAACTTTCCTCCTAAGCCACGCCATTGTCACTTAGCACTAACTCACATATTGTATATTTTACATTTCAAGTGTGTTTCATGAATTTTATCATTGCCCCGGTTTAAAGAAAGTTTTCTATCCCATAAGATTAATTATTTTGATAACCGCTTAAGCAATTTTTCATAAAATGAATTTGTCTCAATCTGTAAAAATTAATTTAAAAATGTGTTATTAAGCATTATATCAACTCAAAATTACTTTAAAAACTACTGTCGAACACAACAAAAAGTCCTCTTCGCTCCTAAAATTTATATTAACAAACTATTTTTTTCCAATTAAAGACATTTAATGCTTTAATTAAAAGCTAAAATTAATTAATTACAACTATTTTTTTTCCTAAAATTGAGACTGTTCAATGATGTGCAATTATAATAATGGACAATTAAAAGTGAAAGAAGAGAGTATATACATAATAAAGTGCAAGTCCAGTAATGAATAACTAAAGCCAAATAGCCAATTACATACGCATTACTATACTGAAAACCCTAATCATGAAGATTAGCATAATTAATATGAAAACAAATGGATTACGTCTTTCCAATATAACAATTGCTATTGATTGTGATGCCTCTCCAAACATTGGTGATTTGGTTTCTATGCCCAAACATTATATCATTTTTTCTCCTATATAAAAATGACAACCAATTGCTAAATTTCACATCAAGCAATACCTCCACCATGAAGTTTCATGCCAGTGAGCTTTCAAGTGGAAAAAACACCCAAAAAAGGCTTTTCTTGCTAGCTCTCAGTCTA
Organism: Jatropha podagrica; assembly: GCA_947857235.1. Lineage (NCBI taxonomy): Eukaryota > Viridiplantae > Streptophyta > Magnoliopsida > Malpighiales > Euphorbiaceae > Jatropha > Jatropha podagrica. Next base: position 40,346 of record CANUEP010105601.1, read on the forward strand.
ACCCTAATTTTCTTCATCATATTCCCTCTATGTCAATTAAAGAGTTCACGATCGCCTCTACCATCTCTTAATCATCATGTGAGTGATCTTAGAAGCAGGGAAATAGTTAAGGAATGTGATATTTTTACAGGAAAATGGGCGCCTTATTCCAGAGGGCCTTATTACACTAATGCAACTTGCAATTTGATGATTGATCAACAAAATTGCATGAGATTTGGAAGACCGGATACAGAGTTCATGAAATGGAGATGGAGACCAGATGAATGTGAGCTACCTTTGTTTAATGCAAAGCAGTTCTTGGAGCTTGTTAGAGGGAAATCAATGGCCTTTCTTGGAGACTCTGTGGGAAGAAATCAAATGCAATCACTATTGTGTCTCCTAGCTAGTGTAAGCTCTTAATTACTAATTTCCATTAAAATTACTGAGCATGCTCAAGCGTAATAATTATAAATCATTAGGAAGACAAGGTAAAAATTATATTAATCTTTTTCTGCTAAGACTCTGATCTGCTTTACATCATTTAGGTGACCCATCCTGAGGATGTTTCTCATGTTTATACATCAGATACAACAAATTTCAAGTACTGGTTCTATGCTGATTACAGATTTACCTTAGCAACATTATGGTCTCCATTCTTGGTAAAATCTTATGATGCGGACCCAGATGGGCATTCCTTAAACAGCATCATGAGCCTTTATTTAGACCAAGCTGATGAGGCATGGGCGACTCAGGTCGAAAGTTTCGATTATGTAATCATCTCTGCCGGACAATGGTTCTTTCGTCCTCTAATATACTATATAGGGAATCAAATTGTTGGTTGTCACAACTGCAATAGCCAAAACATCACTGCTCTTTCAAAGTACTATGCATACCGAATGGCTTTTCGAACTGCGTTTAAGACGCTTCTAAGGCTAAAAGGATACAAAGGGATGACAATTTTAAGAACATTTTCGCCTTCGCACTTCGAGAATGGGGAGTGGAATGCAGGAGGCAATTGTGGTAGGATAAAACCCTTTACGAGCGAAGAAATGAAGCTAGATGGATATAACTTAGAGTTCTATTTGACACAAGTTGAAGAACTAAGGAAAGCAGAAAAACAGGGAAGAAAAAGGGGTTTAAGTTTCAGGTTGCTTGCAACTACTGAAGCAATGTTGCTGAGGCCGGATGGGCATCCGAACCATTACGGGCAATCATTGCGCACCCGTCAGAATGTGACCATAGCTGACTGCGTTCATTGGTGTTTGCCGGGCCCTATCGACACTTGGAATGAGTTTCTGCTCTATATGATGAAAAGGGAAGCTCATACATCTTTTCTTGAGAAGCTGCAGAAAACTACTGCTTAATGTTTTATAAAGATATATATAGCAGTAAATACATTGTTACAAATATGTTATTGCCAATACCATTTGAGCGTATTCTTTATACTGTAACGATTTGCTATTTTTATATGTAAATTAAAAGGTGAGAGATTTTCAGATATCTCTCAAACTTTCCTCACTGCATAAATTGATGTTTCAGCAGTCAACAAGAGGCTATGCCCTTTAATAAGGACTCTCACCCCCAAAAGTTTAAATAACCTACCCAATAAATTCATCGAGAAAATCAAAGAGACAAGCCAAAATCACATTATTAGAAGACCTTTCATGAACTTTGAACGCAACCCTTCCTCTTCCCGCCCTATAAAATGGTTCCCTTTCCAATTCGAAAACCATTATCTCACTTAACATGTTGAATCTTTCTCCATCATCAACCATGGGAGGAGACCAGTTTTGCAAGAAAAAGGGACCTACTGTTCCATTTCTCTTCCCAAAAGGCAATTCTGCTGTCCTCACTGACCCTTATCACTTCTTTTCTCCTTCTCTTCTCTCCTCTCCATTACTAACAAATTCTTTCTTTCAAAATTTTACTCTGAAAAATGGTGATAAACCAGAATACATTCAACCCTGTCAAATCAAATCTTCAAATTCTTCGCTTAACATTTGCTAGCCATCTCAGTCTCACAATTCCTCTCGCATATCTCGGAAATTTGTCTCTGATATCCCAATCTCTGCATCACGTAATTCACAAAGTCCCCATGTCGTCTCCTCATTCAGTGATCTTAGTGTCACTTTCGATGCATCAAATTTTAGCTTCTTTCTTGTTAGAGGAAGCTCTTTTTTGACTTTTTCTTTGCCTATCAAGACTCCAATTAAAATAGCCACGAACCGTCTCATATCCTCATTCTCAAGAAATAGTTCACTCATAAAGCATACATTCAACCTAACCAACAATTAAACATGGCTTATATATCCGTCTTTGCCATTAAGTTTGAGTAAAGCCGATTATACGATCACTTCAGATGGGTTTTTGGATATTATAAGGATTTTATTTTGTCAGATATACATTCAGAATATGAAGCAATTCTTGATCGCTGTAGTTCTTGTTATCCAGTATCCGGGGAGGTAAATTTCACAAAGCCATTTTGTGTAGAGTACAAATGAGAAAAGAAAGGGTATGGTGAGTTAATTATGCTTGGACATCCTTTGCATACTAGGATTCTATCTAGTAATAATTCTGCTATTAGTGTACTTGACAGCTTTAATTATAGAAGTATTGATGGTGATCTTGTTGGGGTTGTTGGAGAATTATGAGTATTGAAAGTTGACCGTCTGGCATTCAATAAAAGGTCTCAGAGGAATCTGTTGCTGAAATTGTCTCTGGGCTTCATAAGGATGTTGAGGATTTAAATTCACCATTTATAGAGACTGCAACATGCCCTTACTTTTATGGTAAAATGATTGCAAGGGCAGCAAGGTTGGCTTTGATAGCAGAGGAAGTGGGTTCTGTTGATCTTATGCCTTGTATTACTACGTTCTTGAAGAAAAAGATTCAGCCATGGTTAGAGGGCACTTTTGAAGGAATTGGTTGTCTACGATGATAAATGGTGTGGTATAGTTTCCAAACAAGGGTTAACCAACTCCAGTGACGAGTTTGGATTAGTTATTTACAGTAATCACCACTGCTATCTGGGTTACTTCTTGTGTGCTATACGAGTACTGGTGAAAAATGATCAAGAATGGGGGAAGAAATACAGGCCGGAAGCTTGTTCTTTATTGGCTAATTACATAAACCTTAAGACGGGTTAACCAACTCCAGTGACGAGTTTGGATTTGTTATTTACAGTAATCACCACTGCTATCTGGGTTACTTCTTGTGTGCTATACAAGTACTGGTCAAAAATGATCAAGAACGGGGAAAGAAATACAGGCCGGAAGCTTATTCTTTATTGGCTGATTACATAAACCTGAAGACGGGATCAGAATCTAAACATGCACGTTTAAGGTGTTTTGATCTATATAAATTGCATTCGTGGGCAGGAGGGCTGACGGCCACCACCATGAGAATACTGGTGAGGGAGTGAATGCATTCTATTCAGTAGCATTAATGGGGTTAGGATATGGACACAATCATCTTGCTGTAGGCGGGTCTACGCTCACAGCAATGGAGATCTTGCAGCACAAACAAGGTGGCATGTGAAAGAGCGTAACTATATGTATGGAAAAGATTTCTGCAGAAATAACAGGATGGTGGGCGTCCTGTTCTCTAATATGAGGGACAGGAGACTCTGGTTTGCACCATCTAAGGCGAAAGAGTGTTGAGTAGGAGTTCGGGTGTTGCTTTTAGTGCCTATAATTGAGGTTTTGTTCTCTGATGTTGGTTTTGTGAAAGAACTTCTGAACTGGACATCACCGGCCCTGAAAAGGGAAGAAGTTAAAGATCAGTGAAAATGATATGTCTATGCCTTGGAAGGAAGTTATGATAAAGAAATTGCTTTGAAGAAGATAAGAGAGTTGAAAGATAACGGTAATTATAACTCACTGACTACTATGTTACGGTGGATTCATAGTCGAGATAGTGAGGAAGAAGATAATCAAGGGAGAGGGGGTGGAGGTGATGAGGAAGAATATAATCAAGGAACAGGAGGAGGTGCGAAAATGAGAACATCTGCTGGTTGTCAATACTGTTGTTGAACTTTTTTGCTTGCAATTGTTGGCTCAGATAAGAGTATTACTGGTTTTTAGGTTTAAAATTACGAAGTTGATACTGCATTTGGACCAAAGTTGTTTTAATTATTTTCTACAATCTTTTATAAACCAAAGGAAGGAACAGGGGAGCTTCTATTATCAAGTTTTATATTAGAATTATAAAATATTATTATAGTCTAACAAAAAAATCAATAGGGCTTGATTCCAGCAAGACAGACCTGAAATATGGACAGCAACTAATGTATTTCTGATGCACTCTTTAGTGATTTATTTGCTGTCTCCTGCATGCTTTACAGTTTGCAGAATCATAATGTAGGAAAAGCATGATAAACAAGACATCATTCAAAACACATAAGAATTTGTTTCTATGTACAAAATATGAAATTAACTTCTAAAATGATGTCGATTATACATCTCAAGTTCAGACAGAAAATATAAACTTAAGAAAAGAAGCCAACAAAGACAATACATGCATGCTGGTTAGAATGAAATTTTAATAAAGACCAAGATGTGCAAAAACAAAATGTAGAGCACAAAGGCCGACCTTAGCAGCATAAGCCTATGCTGTTGCGCTGTTCGAACACTAGCTGAATAAGGAGGCTTGTCAGTAATATATTCTAAAAAAGAAGAAGAAGAGGAAGAGGAAGAAGATCCTCTCTCTGAATTGGTTCTTCCAAATCGATTCCTAGCAATATTTTCTTCTATATTGCTGCTTTCAAGCTGCCTCCACATTCCATTTAATCTTTCTAATTCCATCTCTTTCAAATGGATCTCAGTGACCAGGCCTTCCGCTTGTGCCTACAAACAAGAAGACAGTCTTAAAAGATCTGTTATACTTCATAAAAAAAATCCAAAAACACGATACCAAATAGGAAGAAAATAATAAAGCCAAGAAAAATTTTTAAACTAACCTGTTTTGCTGCTAGTTGCTCAATTAAGCTATGAAGCTGTTTATCCAATATCTTTTCTCTCTGAGCTGCACAACAGAAATTGTTTAAATCAAATGCCCTACTATGATTTACTATGAAGTTTTCTCATCATAAATTTAACTATTGAAATCACTGAACTGCTAGCAGCTCAGGGAATGACCATGTAATGACCAAAACAATAAATCTCCAGGGATGATAAAATCAGACTTCTAAGTAAGCTCAAAGCCAAAGCCTTTACAATAGACACTTTCTCAACTGTGATCTTTTATCAAAAAGGATTTTAACAAAAACCGCAACAAAAGAAATGCTTGGGTACTTTCTTGTGTTAGTGAGTGAAAATTTAACCCTTACATCAAAACCCTTTGTGAAGTTCTAAATGAGGTAAACAGGTGCAAACTAGATGCCTAATGCTGGGGGGGGGGGGGGGGGGGGGGGGGGGGGGGGGGGGGGGGGGGGGGGGGGGGGGGGGGGGGGGGGGGGGG